>JBBWSL010000170.1:0-99687 GCA_038088545.1 Diaporthe humulicola
TTATTTTAATTAATTATAATACTACTAAGAGTATAATAAACTAAATTTAGTTAAATATAGTATTTATAAATTAGTTAAATTACTAATTAATTAATACCTTAATTTATTTATTAAAATACTAATTAAAGGTTTACTACCTAATTAATTACCTAAACCTTATACTAGATACCTTATTTTACTTAGCTATATAAGGTAATAAGACTTAGTAGGTAAAGCCTAATACTTTAGTTTTTAATATAATTTTTAATTATCTACTTTTAATTAATCTTATAATAACTAAAGTATAAATATCCCCTAATATATACTATTATTTCCACCTTATATATAAAAATAATATAATATATAACCCTATTATTTAAAGCCTTATTTTATTAAGTTTATTAAGCTATAAATTAGTAATTATTAGTACCTATAGGGATATTATTTTTATATTTAAGCCTAACTATACTTTTTAATTAATTAATAGTTTCCTTTATAATTATAATAAATTTAGTACTAAATAGCTTATTATACTATATAAGCTTATATATAATTTCCTTATAAATATATATAATTAAAAATACTATTTTAGGTATAATTATATAATAGCTAATTTTAATAGTATTTATTTTAAGTATAAGAGATTCCTTACTAATTTTTATATTTGTAAGTATTACTCCTATAGTAAGTTTTATAAGGATAATTAGTTACTAATAAGTAACTTTTAGCTTATTTAAGCTTTTAAGGAGCTAATATATACTATTATAATTAATTTTATAGTAGGGCTTTTAAAGGTTCCTTTTAGGGGTATACCCTAGGATTTAGGAAGTATATATATAATATTTAATATATTTATATTAGTAATAGATAAGACTTCTAAGAGATATATAGTATTATTAGGTTATATTAAGTATATAGCTATTAATTAAGCTAGTATTTTTACTAAATATTTACTATTAGGTAATTAGAACTATCCTAAGATTATTATTTTAGACTATAACCCTAAATTCTTATTTACTTTTTAGTAAATTTTATAGAAAGTATTTAGAATAAAGCTAGCTATAATTATAGCTTATTACTCCTAAGTTAATAGTTAATTTAAGTTAATAAATTATATTATTAAGTTAGTTATATACTATTATTATATTAAGTATACTCTAGACTTTAATTAAATTAATATACTTTTATCCTTATAATAAAACTTAAATAATACTTATATTTATATAATTAATATAAGTTTTTATAAATATTTATATAGGTTTAAAATTTAGGTATTTATAAATTATTTTAAAAATATTATTCTTAAGTAAGTTATTAAGATATACTTTATATAATAGTATCTTTAATAAGATACTTAACTAATAATAAATATTATTATAGCTAAATTTAAGTAAGTTTATAATACTAAATACTAACTTTTAGAGTTTAATATTAGTAACTAAGTATAGCTAAAGTATAGTAAGGCTTATAAGTTATTATTTTAGGGAATAAAAAAGATAATACCTTTCTATAATAGCCCCTTTATAATTATTTAAAAAGTTATATCTCTTACTTATAAGCTAAACTTTAATAAAGCTAATTCTAATTTCTATTATTACCTAATAATTAGTATTTAATATCTATTTTTATATAAATATAATAATAATCCTTTTAGTAGGTAATTATTAAAACCTAAACTTATAATTTATAGTAATAATACCTTTATAATAAAGGATAAGGAATATATTAAGGTAAAGAAGATATTAAATAAGTATATTATTAGCTATAAAAAGGCAGTCTAATACCTTATATAATAAAAGGGCACTATTATAGCTAATAATTAATAATATATACTACCTTAAATATACTATTACTAAAAGCTTATTACTAAATATAAGGAGGCTTATAAAAATATACCCTTAATTACTACTAAATTAAAGGTACTACCTAAAAAGGTACTACCTAAGTAAAAGATACTACTTAAATAAAAGGTATTATTAAAATAAAGAAAGTCTTATTTATATAATAAAGATAAGGAGATTATATTAAATAAGATTATTATTAAACTATTACTAACTCCTAAAAAGCCTTAGCCTTAATTATAACCTTAGAAGAATATTGAATAGTAATAAGGATATTATTATTTCTTTTTATACCTAGGGACTTACTATAGTAGCTAGAGGGTAGTTAATTAAATTAGATTAGATAAGGCTCTATAGTTAATACTATAGTTACCTATAGCTATAGCTTAGATTAATTCCTTTTTAGAATATATAAGAAAATATACACAATTACACCCACTGTACACTTTACTAGCAGTGACTTCTGCATTGTGGCCGCTCTAGTACGTCACCCACCACAGGTGTTCTTTGATCACGACTGTCCTTCTGCGCGGTATCCATCGTGAGGATTGAAAACACAACTGACCATCCAATAATTCCGAATCAGATATTCGATATTGGTCTATGCATTGTCGACTACTTCATGGTGCTAAGGGGCGGCTTTGGATTCCACATCAAGGACATCGAGAGACGATTCGGGCCCGAGACCCTCGTCACATTTAACAAGGTGCGGTGGCCAACACCTGTCTGGCCTTTATCAAGTGTTTAGTGCGCAGGATCTCGCAAGCTTACAAAGGTTATTATAGTGCATAGCAGCATGGCCGATCCTCTGGAGTTGTTGCGTTGTGACTAGCAAGTGGTCTGTACTGTTGATGTACCAGACACTAATACCTGTTGCGCGGATGAAGCTGGCCGTCCGAGTCGTGGGAACCTTTATCATCTTGTTCGCAATTGGCGGAATACTGGAGGCCTTCCTGATCTGCAGGCCCTACGCAAAAAACTACTACGTTACCCTGGAGGGCACCTGCGGGAATATCAGGACATTCTACATCTGGCTCAGTGCCCTCAACCTTTTCAGCGACCTCGTCATTCTCCTACTGCCCATTCCCTTTCTCTACAAGTTGCAGATGCCGCTGCGGAAGAGACTAGGGTTGATTGGCATGTTTATGGTCGGCGTCTTGTGAGTTGAGAGGGACCCAACACCCCCCCTCCCAACTACTTCGAGGATGACTGTTGGCAAGGTCACTAGAACATGCGTCGTAACCCTCTACCGCCAGACGACTCTCGGCAAAATGGACCTCGAAGACATAACCGCAAGCGGGCTGCTTGCATTCCTCGCCTCTACGATTGAAATCGCTATCGCCATCTGCATAGCCTGCCTACCCTTCCTGCGAGCACTATGGGGCTCAATATCAAGCCAGCGCGGCGCCTCGTCCAATAATTACGACTCGAGTGGATCAAGGGGGCTCACGAATAGGAGGAGAACGTTGAAGAGCGATGGATTCGGACACCTTCCCGACGACTCCTCCGAGGTCAGGCTCCAGCCTATGAGGCCAACTAGCGGAAGGCATGTGTAAATGCCGGGCAAAAAGTAAACGGATAAATACGTGGAGAGAAACCACGGAAGCTCGAGCTTAATGAGCGTGTCGGAACTCGATATCCAAGTAATAGTTCATGCGAGGGCCACTGTATGACTGCTGGCATAGAGTTCAGGCCGAGGCTCGTCCAGACTGTCGACGAGCTAGCACAAGGAAGGATGATTCGCGTGACCTCAGCCTTTGAACAAACTGCTTGAGTCATGACGGAATGCCTCATCGCTCTCAAACAAGGTGGTGACGAGAGCAGCCAGGTTTTTGAGCGGAGATGGTTGGAAGATATCCAATAACAGGCATGGGTAGTCTTGGTCCTCCCTCCCCGGAGGGGGGGGGGTATCTCTCAAGCCAAAGCCATTACAATAGCAAAACACTATAGTTAGCATATGCTTGTACAATGTTGCACAGCTGCGTGAGCTGGTAGAACTATCGAGCTCATCATCAACTGTCTACATTATGGCTCACTTACTGTTGATGCAGAAACTTCTGTCTACAAAGGTGAATACCTGATCGTTTTTCCATTTGAGAGGCCCGTTATGCCCCAGCCATCGGTGCCATCTGCTCAAGATAAGTTGTCGGTAGGCCTTGGAAAGCCTGCTGCTTGGGTCAGGGCATCATGCTGGACCGGCTATACACGCTGTGAATCAGATACTATCGTGAGCGCCCCCGAGTGCCTTTCGAGGCTCTAGGTGACCGGTCTACAGAGCGCAGTACAGGCTGGGAGCTGCAGTGACCCGAAACTACTTCCATTCGCAGTAGGTTGCCCGATAACAAAAAGAAAGAAAGGCTGCCGGGGTCTGGCCGAGAGACGACATGATCAAAAGCTGTGTTTGGTTGGAAATATATCCGCACTTCATGTGAGGGATGAATACACGGCCCCTCAGTCGATTTGATGTCTTTGCACGAGGTTGTCGCAACATTTTTGGGTGCCAAAGGACATCGATTTAAGAATCTGTCCTATAGAGAAGTATGGATTCACAGTTTTTATTCGGTCCATTGCGGATATGAGATGGACCGAGAAGCATGACACGGGGATAGGGGAGAGATTCCACCAGGCCTGTTAAGGAAAATCACTGGCCACCTAGTTATGGCGTTTTGTGTATCACTGCTTTTCGAACAGACGAAGGAGCCGACGACTGTATTAAAATGTAGTATACATGGTATTCTTTCCAGTCTCACAGAGACGACTCGGGACGTGGCGCCTATCCCCATTAAACCAAGAGGAGGTAGGTGGGTATGCACCAGTGAACCAAGGTAGAAAACGATACTAATCCCCTCGGTGATCATTTGATGGTGTCGGTAAAGCTTGAGCCCGATAACGTACACGAGTAAGACATTGCCGACTTTCCATCGAGGACCATTCCTCACCGGAGGGTGAACTGTTGAGTCCCCTGTGGTGGGTGTCCTAGCTAGAGGAGCATCAGTTCTGAGATACAGCAACCGCCAAAGTGTTTATGGGGGTTCTTAAGACTCACTCTCCTCAGTTGTTGCTGACAGCTTGCTGCCGCCTCTTATACCACAAACTCCTTGTTGCTCCGTTCGGTACAGCATGTGATGATTCGACCAAGCAGTACTGTCCCAACGAAGACGCAAAATACGAAGATGTACATGAACACGGCCCAGTCCAAGTCCATCTTCGTGTGCTGGAATGGGAACGGGAACGTGGTGGCAGTCGGAGCCGCCTGGCGTGCGATGAGTACGGCATCCATGGCTGGATATGCGAGGCTGACAAGGCTCGTCGGTGGGGACGTCGAGGAGGGATTAGGCTGAGCGTGCTGGTGCAACCTGTGCACCTAGTACAACGAGTGTGGTTCGTCCGTCACTAACCGGAACCTAGCGAGAGAGAAACGACCTGTCGTACGATGGACTTGATGCACCAGGCATAACAAAGTATAATCTGCACCTAGCGAAAACAAAAAGTGGAATGGAAAAAGACTTGGGAGCAAAAAGTGGCCTGATTTTTTTGCGAACGCACGGGGTATGGCACATGGGATAAATGGGAAGACCTGGGGAAGGCTCACTTGGGACGAGATGGTGTGTGCGCCCCTGGGAGGAAGATCAGACCGAAGGTGTCACACCAACATCGTCGCCAACGGCTGCGAACAACCCAAGCACGGCCACTAAGGCACTAGCTGCCTTGGCATCGAGGGCAACGCGTGCGGCATTAGATTAGGTTCCAGATCTGCGCAGCGCTAGATCGACCAATTCTATGGGAGAACTGGTCCGGGCCGCCGCAGGCTGATACGGCTGTGAGTCTCACCAGCGTCCACCCCCGTTCCGGACTTCATCTCACCCCAATGCGATGGACGTCACTGTCCAAGGACGAGCCTCATCGGCGTGGTGAGTCAGCATCTCCCCGTGGAGTTTTTTGCGTCGAGGCGTTCGGAAAGGGACACCCGTTGGACACAGGCACATGCCTTCAGAAATCGGTTGGTTGGGTCGCACCAGCAACACAGGTAGTCTACCTTTTGCTGTGACGCTTTGGCTCCGCGGGCTGGAACAGCAGCCACAGTAACCCTGGCTGGTCTGAACACAGCACGAGACCAAGATATGGAGTTAAGAGGTTTGCAAACCTCTAATGTCCTCTATTTACTTCTCCCCAATCATGTGCTTGACCTATACAGTTGTGACGTTGAGCTACCTCGGGATCAGTGCATGCCTTCCAGTGCTTTATTTGGTGAGGAAGGCTCCCGAGGTCGTCAATTGGCCAGGAATTCCCATACAGTTTGTATCTCCCAGCTCTGCCTAGGACGAGTTGTCTCAGACAGCCATCCGATTCCCGTAACTCCCCAGCAGGTGTTACGTGATCCCATGGGCAAACCCTGGAAGCCGTTGCCCCGAAGCCGCCAGTCAGTCCAATCCGTCTTATGTTGGGATGGCGCCAAGACTTGGGACGTGGCGCCGCGTCTGGTGGCGACCGTACATGTCTGACAGAACTCAAGAAACCCCACAGGATCGGCACGTGATCAGAAGGATGAGGGTGTTAACGTCATATTCAAAGGCTGTCCTGGAATGAGGTGGTCCGGGAACCTACAAGGGAGGGTGCGATAAGGAGGCCTCGTCGCCAACAGCACCGGGCTCACCAATGGGTTATATGACTCTGGCCCGACCTCATCGCGTGATACCCCAATTAGGGCCCAACTAGGGGTATTCACATGTAATTGTCCGGGCGTTGCAAAGAAGAAAGCATACAGGTGACGAAGGTTACTACCAAACGGTGAGAATGTCTGAACTTTAAACAGGCAATCGTTTTTTATTCCTGATCAGTGGCTCCATGCAGTTTGGGTTGGCAGATCAAGATGACACCGATGAAGTCGAACATGATGCGGGCCTGTCCCAGCCGCTTCTCTTTCTATCCCGTCACCCAAAAGTCGGGATGCTTGCAGGTATTGTTGCTGGATTTGTCCTCTGTAACGTGGTCAGAGTAATTCGAAATGCCTGGGAGCAATTTAGCGAGAGAACTAGCTGGCACTGATCTGATCGGAACGTCGCGGATGAGACGAGACTGGCTGGATCTCATGTTCCTACTAAGGTCCTCTTGGGAGCCAACACATTCTCCGTTGCATTTCCTTGCATAATTCGTTTGAAAGCGCAATCGGGGCAATAACATTCGGCCCAAGGGTCTTCAATGCGTTTTGGAAAAAAAAAAAAAAAACATGACTGGAAAATACTCCGACCCAGGAGGCAGACAGAATCTAGGTGCGTGCACCCACCCGCTGCATCTTCCCGCGACCGGAAATTTCATCATTTGATCGAGAAAGCTGCAGCTCCCGGAGCGGATAACATCACAAGTGTACAGGACGGGAACACTGAATGCATATCAAGCGGATACGGTGCGGATTGTAACATAATTATTATATTCAACAACGATCTCCATCTTATACCTCTCTAGACGAAATATAGGAACCCGCTCGCGACTCAACCCATGGTCTCCTCGGCTGTTTACTCAACCTCCTCCCCTCGTAATTTGAGAAGAGGGATGTTCTACTCATGTTGCTTGGAGGGAACTCCTGCCAACGGACGGATCTCTTCCTACTCAGCGCGAGAGCAGCTCCATTCGCACGACTCAGAAGGCCACCGGCGTTGCGACCCGCTCTTGAATCGTCCACAGCACGGCTACCGTTCTGGCCAGGCCGCTCGCTAACATCCAGCACACCCCAGTCTTCTGTCTCGGCCCACATGTCCTCCTCAGAGACATCACTATATCGGAGCGGAACGTTCGCACCAAACCTGAAGCTTCGGTTGGCAGGCGCCATGAGTGCTTCGTCGGCACGCATGCGAGCCATGTGCCACTGAATCCAGTACATCTGCTCGTGTTCGCGCAAGTAGCGTTCGCCATGGAACCCCTTGAGGACGACGCCGCGCGAGAGCATACCAAGCTCGCGGCGGAAATCGGCCTTTTCGTACATGCGACGAGTGAGCCACTCCACGTCCGTATCCCTGATGACGTCTGGCAGGGACAGGTTCGAGGGCACGGCCTCTTTGTCGCCAACCTCGCCCGTGAACTTGGACCACGGGCCCACCATGGACAGCATGGCAATTTGTGCGCGGGCCAGCGCCACGGGGTCGTTAGGTGGGACGACCTCGCCGTACTTGCGATCCTGATCATCGGGATCTGTCAACACCAGCGCTGTTGCGCCGACGGAAGTGGCAACAATGGGCACACCCGCGAGCGCGGCCTCGGCGATGGCAAGAGGCAGACCCTCGGAGAGTGACGAGTTCATAAACAGCCATGCATCCTTGAGAACCTCTTGTGGCCGGCCAAACCCACCCAGGATGACCTTGTCAGACATCTTGCACTGCTGGATGAGCTTCACCATGTCGATTGTATAGCTCGGCTCGCGGTCTTGAGCGCCGTACACGACGAGCTTGTAGTCCTTGAAGCCGAACTTGTTGATGATGACATCGGCGGCCAAGATGGCCGTCCGCACGTCCTTGATGAACTGTACGTTGGACAGCATGATGACGGTGGGCACCTCGGTGCGGACGTGATCCACTGGCTCAAATGCGTCCATGTTACCGACACCGTTCACAATGGGGTCGATCTTGCGCCGGAACTGGTTCCTGTGGCTGACCTTGCCCATGTCGGTACCAAGGTCAGCCTCCCAGATGGGGTTGAAGAAGGAGGTGCAAGGCAGGATGACATCGGCGTGGAAGTAAGCCAGCTTGGTCGCCAGGCCGATTCCGGCAAGGAGCATGGACTGCACCGGGATCGAGAGCTCGCACTGGGCGGGCGAGATGTTGAGGCAGCACTCGCGCCAAAGGATGGCATGGTCCCAGATGCCAAACGTGGTGCCTCGCTTGTACTTCAGCAGCATGCCGAACAGACTACTGATGCCGTGATGCGTGCTCTGGAACACCTGGGGGCAGTTCTCGGGAGACTGGACGCTGAAGATGAAGAAGTATGACTTGTAGATGGCCAGCGCATCCCTGAAGTCCGTCATGCTCGGGCGGGACAGCTCGAACCAGTCGGACGGATCCGTGATGTCAGCGTCATCGTAGCTCTCCAGCCATGCCTCGGCCCACGCAGCAGCGACTTCCTTGCTGTTGTATGCCTCATTGTAGTCCTTGTGCTCGAAGAACTTGAACATGGTGAGCATGACGTTGCTGTAATGTAGGAGTCCCGGCCGGTCTATGTGGCGCGACCTGGCCCCCTTAACAAACTGCTTGAGCAGGGGCACAAAGGTGTTGATGATGTCCCGCTTGATTTCGGTGTTTCCGATCTTGCGGTCAACCTCGGACTGAAGGAGGTTGTCGATGACACCATGATTGGGTGTCTTGCCGTCCAAGCCCCAGAGGGGAAGGATCTTGAGGGACTGGACGTTCTTCTCGATCTGGAAGCGAGGAATACCATATTCGTTGGCTGACTCGGCGAGGACGTGGTTCCGAATCGTGCTGTGGCCGTTGACCAGATCACGCCGGCAGTTGGAGACACCGCCAGGCGATTCGGGCCAGCAGCCGACGTCGTTGAAGATGACCGAGATGCGCTCTTGCGTGTCCTTGAAACAGTCTTCTGGGCGAGTCGTCATCTGGTTTGCGTCTTTGCCCAGCCCCATGGCATAAAGATCCGAGGCCTTGATCGGCAACATGCAGACTTCCGAGACGTCCTTCTCGAGCTCGGTGGCAGCGACGATCCGCTCAATGTTCTCGTCGAGCTCCCTCTTCGCGGCAGTCAGCTGCCCGGAGGAGCGGTACGACCAGTACTTGAGCAGTGTAGGCTCCTCGCGCAGGATCAACTCATCCATCCAGCAGGCAGTGATGCCGTCAAGCGAGTTGGACTTGAGCCAGTAGTTCCAAAGCTCGGTCCGGAGCCACCAGGTGGGCACGCGAGAGTAGACCTTCTTCTTATGCCAGTAATTCCATGCACCCGGGTTGATCATGGTCCTCAGGGACTTGACAGCACGGTTGCTACCTATGTACTTGTAGATGCGGCGCACATCAGACCTGCGGTGCCGGATGAACAAGTCGTCGTTCTCGAAAAAGACGTCGGTCGGACGGGTCTGCATCATCTGCTCCTCTGGGAAGACCTTCGGGGGCTGACCAACCAGGCAGCGCGCCCCGTCTTCCTCCATGACAGTGACCATTGTCGGGTCACGCCGATGAGCGTAGTTGCTGGTGGTTGTGTACGTCTTGGTGTCGATCTTGCGCACAATACGACAAACGCGGTCCGAGGGCACCCAGTCGAGCTTTGTCCCGACGTCGGCGCGGAGAGGCACACCCCAGTAGACCACCAGGCTGTCCTTCTTGTCCGACTTTGCGAGCTTGAACTCGGCACGAAGGATTTCGTGGCTGCTCTTGGGACTGGACTTGTACGAGTAGGTGAACTCGTATTCCTTGTCGCCAAAGATCATGTCACCGTGGGTGACACGCCCGTACTTGTCGTAATAGCACTTCTTGTAGTTCTGGCCGTCGACGACCTCCTTGAAGGCTGGCCACCTCGAGCGGGTGTCGTCACCGTAGTTATATGTGGAGAAGATCCAGGGGTTGGCCTTCTTGTTCTTGCCAGTCGACTTGTCCTGGCGGTTCGAGAGCCGGAAGGCATCGTCATAGACTGCTGTGGACACAGGCTCTACGTCTGTGGGACGGGTTGAGAGCTGCTTGTCGAACATCTCCAGGGTGATGGAGTTCTGCTCATTATGTGCCGCGAAGCCAGTGATGACCTTCCTCAGCTGTTCAACCACAACCCTGTCCTTGACAAGTGTCCTGGACGCCCCCTTCTTCGCCAGGCGGGAAATGCGCACCAGGTTCTTGCGGTGGTAAATAAGAAGGATGTAGACCCAGATGTTCTTGAGGAACCAGCAGAAGCGCCAGAATGTGAGGATCACCCACAGGATCGGCCCGCGCGCGTACGAGTACCGGAAGTTGTACCACAGCTCCCTCTCCACGTCCGAACCAGCGCCAGTGATGATGCCAACCCACTTGGTAAATGTGTTCGGAATGGACGAGATGGTCTCGACAAGGCCATAGAAGAAAGTCTGCTGACGAGGCCCCATGTGCACCGGCGCACAGTGGAGCTCCGACTTGGAGAGCGGCGCTGTGCCCGTCTCGAGCGAGTAGTCGGCGTTGATGTGCTCACGCTCCAGTGTCTTCTGGTAGATGGTCAGGGCTGTCTCGAGATGGAAATCCGAGGTCTGTAGGTCGATTGAGTGGTTGGCCATGAACTGATGCAGGTCCCTAGACACCGACACCGGGTCACCGAGTATACGGCAGAAGATGACCTCGCGGACATAGGGCGGAAGATCACGCCACTTGCTGTCGACATGGATGCCGAGGCAGAGGTGCTTCATGATCTTGAGATTAGTCTTGCGCTGGATCTCGAGAAGAGTGGGCAAGTCGGACGTAGACAACTCAAAGTCAATGCGTCGAGACAACTGCTCTGTCTCGTGGAGGAAATGCTCGGCCTGGATGGCACGCTGTCGGTCCATGTGGAATATCGCACGGGCAGTATGGAAAAGGATGGCCTCGGTGGCAAAATAAGCGAGCAGGGGCTGCCATGTGGGGACATTGACCTCGTCCTCCAGGAGGTAACCTGTCGAGATCTCCAGCATGTTCCCGTCGTACCGACTGAAGGACATGGAGCTGCCGAAGCCCATCTCGATGAAGGAGGTACGGGTGCTGAGGTTCAGCTCAATCCTGCCCGCCTTCCACATCTCGAGCGCCACCTTCAAGACATCCTCTGACCACGCCGCGTTCTGGGCATGCACGTTGGGCTGCCCGATCGCCAGGCGCAGCAACTCTGGGATCCTGTCACAGATGAGGTTCGAGGAGTTGACCGTGACCTTGTTCCCGGGGAGGTCTTTCCAGGTTGCAACCTCGGAAGTCTCCGAGACTGCCATGCTCGGGTTGGACAGCCGGGGCTGTGTCCACCCAGTCGAGTCCCCGCCGGGTGCATGGTTCTTCTTCCGCGCTGGCTTCTGAATATGCAGGTCTTTCCACACAAAGAAGGTCGTCAGGACCGCAGCCATGACCGCAGCGGTGTTCAAGGCGATCACGTCTGTGTAGAAGGGCTGCTGTTTGCCGTAGATGCCGTGGATGGTGCAGCCGACGATGAAGCCCGCCACGCCGCCGGAGAGGATCGAGCCGACGTGGTATTTGACATCGGTGGTGAAGCATCGGTTGAACTGGAAGATCATGACCGAGGTATAAGCGATGACGTAGGCGTAGTACAGGACGATGAGCTGTTGGTCCTTGACAAAGAGCCAGACGAAGATGGAAGAGAAGCCAAGCCAGAAGACCAGTCTCTGGGATAGCTCGAGCAGAGCGCCCACATACTTGCGCCGCCGGCTCCTCTCCCAGTCGGCCAGGACCAGCGTGGCGTGATCAAAGCCGGTCAGCTTCTCCTCCGACAGGGTATAGTTGCCTGACCAGTAGTTCTGCAGCGTGCCATCGAGGGTCATGACGGAGGAGCAAAAGTACAAGATGGCAAAGCAGATGGCATAGCGGGCCGTGTCGTCGGTGAAGATGATGATGGGGTCGTTGCGAGCGCTCATGACGATGCTGACCCATCTGTCCATTAGCGCAACCAGGAAGAGGCCGACGCTGGAGCCGATATCGAAGCGGGCGTATCGGAACAAGATGAAAATGTTGTGTTCCTTGAGGCCCTGAGCAAGCTGCTCCTGCGTCTTCAAGGCCTGGTTGACCTGACCGAACCAGCCAGTAGTCAGGGTCTCTGCTCTCGGCCTTGCCGGGTCGTCCTTTTTCAGAAGCCAGTCCAGATATGGCATGCCCTGGGCAACACGCACGACCACAGGATCGGCAACCTTGGTTCGGCCGAAGCCGAGTATACCGTCACTGTATGCCTCGACCTGCTGGCGGAAGGCCAGCAGTGCCAGTTTCTTCTTGGCCTCGGGAGACAAGTTCTCCTCCGTTTTCGTTCTTGTCCTCGCCAGGCACTTGCCTGTCTCCGAGGCCATCTCGGATGATTCCTCCTCCACCCTAGCCTCCATCTTGGCGCTGTACCAGCTGATGATGTCTTTCTCTGAGATTCGAGGGATCTTGGTCATCCAATTTGACCACTCATGGCACAGTTGTCGGTATTGGAAGAGGATCAAGACGAGAAAGCCGTATATCACGGGCAGGTAGACTTCCACGTCGTGGCCAGGGACAAAGGTCGAGATGAGTGGCGAAAGGAAGAATACTGGGATCGTACGCCACAGGACGGTGCGGCCCGAAGTCAGAGGGCTGCCATGTTGGTGCATCGTAGCCATGACGCCTGGATGATTGTTTGTCAGTGATCACCGTCCAAGAGATCAGGGAGAAAGGCGCGAAGAGACATACCCAGGACGTTCAGATACATTGAGATGGCAATGAGATACAGGATGAAAACAATGCCGGTGCCAACGTTGACCTTGATGGTGAAGATGATGAAGCCCACGATACCAACAAGCACGGTGAGCACGAAGCCGCCCGAAAGCCGCTGCACATGGAAGTAGATCATGTTGTCGTACGCGTACTGCTCCTGTGTCAGCAAATGATCGGGATACGCGGCGCCGTTGGTAGACTTACATTGCAAATATAGTAGTTCCCTATGCTTCCGACCCAGCCAGTGACACCCGCAGATATCAGCAGCGACATCAACAGCGCATAACAGGCGGCGGTTAGGTGGTCGTTACCAAGCCACGCCGTCATGAACAGACCGCGGCCGAGGAAGGTCAGCAGCAGGATGTCAATGATGGCGGGAAGACAGAAGATGGAAAGCGCGCCGAATTCGGCGAATTTCTTGCGAAGCTGGGTAACCGTCTTCACGAAACCCTTGCGCGACGGGCCGTCTGGGTCCATCTCGTCGCTTCCCCCAGAACCAGCATCCGGCTTGGCAAAGGCTGTCATGATCTTCTTATCCTTGAACCCCTCAGGTGGAGGATGCTCCGAGAGAAACTTGCGATAGCGGTCGTAGATGATTTCGCCCAGGTCTCGGGGAGGCATGCCGAAGTAGGACTCGCACTGGGAGCCGAGAGCCCAGAGTTCCGAGAACACTGCAGCCTGGTCGGGCTGGGAGAGAAAGAACGGACAGCGGTCCGTGGTCTCGATGTAGACGTCTTCAAAGGCGCACTTTCGCAGGGCAGAGAGAAAGATGAGCGCGAAGAGGTCCGCATTCACGTCGACGTACTCGCAGTCTGCCGTCCACGAGCCCCAGGGGTCATAGGCGTGCAGCAGCGCGTCGTTGAGTACGTTGAGCTTATCACGGTCTCCAGCAAAGAGGGCCTCGACCACGATCCTGTCGACGTAGCGGGAAAGCAGCAGCAGGTTAGCAACGGATGGCAGCCTATTTGCCCCAAGCCGCACAAAGTCCTGGGATCGGCGACGGAACAGTGTCTCTATGTCTGAAGACCCGCTCAGGACCCCCTGAGACGCCGCGTGGTTCCATGACTCTGTCGCGGCCTGGTCCAGGAGGACTGAGCGGCAGTGCTCCTCGATGCCGTACTTGAAGTGGTGTGTCATGTCGGATACCTTGATCTGCTCCAGCAGGAACAGTGTCTCGGCCGGGGTGGCATTCTCGATCTGATGCCTGATGCTGAGGGGCAGGGCAACTTGTTCTAGCTCGGGGTTGAGGATGCGCTCGAACTGGAGTTCCTCCTCGTATCGCTCGATGCGGGGGACGTCGTGGTGCGACAACCAGGTGTGCAGGGTCGTGGCGATGTCGCTCGGGCAGCGCCGCGAGATGAACAGATCTATCTCGCCCAGCGTCGAGTCCCGGTGGGAGTGTGCCTTTCCGACATTGTGCGCCGCGGAAACACCCCAGAACTCGGCCGTGTTGTCGGGCATTGTGAATCCGCTGCCGAGGCCCTTGTAAATGAAGATTCTCCGCTGCTTGAGCCCATCAATGAGGCTGCCGACGAGGTCTGCATACTTGGAGGCGGCTGAAAACTTCTCGAGAGCCTGGATGTGCTTCGTTAGTTCGGCATCTGTGATGCGCTGTAGCATCTTGAGGTTCCGAAGATGGATCTGGGCGTCCAGGATGGCCTCGTGTTGTGCAGTCGTGGGCTCGCTCAGGAGTGGCACACAGCCGTAGAGCGAAATCTGCTCCCCCTGGGATGTGCGCTCCCAAAAGTCCTCACGGTAAGGCCCGTCGGGGACATAGTCTGGAGGCGACACCTTGATGGGTCGCTCAACTCTCAGGGCCTGCAGGTCTTCAGGCAGAGGGAGCGGCCTGAGCAGCTCGTCGATGTTTGGGATGACCTGCTGCAATTCACCAAACGGCAGACTGGCAACCTTCTCGATCGAGTCCCGACGCCCATTCCCAACGTGAGTGATGCGCTTCCGCTGCATCCACGAGTTCTGCAGCTCGGACGTCTCAGTCCGACGGAGGTATTCGAATGCGCTCAAGCTCGCCGGCATCTTGACAGGGGCGCCCGGGGAGCTCGTTGGCGACGTCACCGGCCCATGCTCGAGGACCGCGGCGAAGTGGTCGGCAAGCTTGGCAGACCTGCGCACCACGGCGGCCGATGGGCGGGTGTTCCAGCGATCAAAGAAGCCGACAAAGAAGCTCGGCCGCTCTACGCGCTGGTCCGCACACCTGGTCATGACATCCCGCAGCGCCACAGAGCGGAAGTAGTCCCTCCTCTTCCCATCCTCGAGGATGCAGGCATTCTCGACGATGATGCCGGCAAGGAACTTCAGGCTGACAGCCTTGAGGATCTTGCTGTCGTGGTGACACTTGAGCACCACAGGCACCTGCAGCTCGCACAGCCGCATAAGAATGTTGGGGACGAAGGCCACGCCATCGTCCTTGAGCAGGCCGACATCGATGACGAGACCCACCACAGCGCTGTCGCTGTATACGCTGAAGAGGTTGTCCACCGTGGCACCGACTGCGGCCTCTGAAACGCTCTCTGACGACAGATCCTGGCCGTCGACTAACCCGAGCACAGGTGTCGATGCCGGAACGCCGGCGATGGTGCTTGATGTCTCGGAGAATGAGCCCTGGTCCGCGTCATCAAGGGCGGCGGCGGCGGCCGCGAGGAATGGCAGAGCGACGATGAGGAGGTCATGCTCAGCACTCGTCTTGCCCAGGTTCGGGACGGGGCTGTCTTTTCCAAAGATACAGAAGGACTGTACGGCTGACAGATCCAAGCACGGCGATGGCTCCAGTGCCTTTGCCCTTTCGAGCGTCTTCGCCTTATTTGAGCTGCTACATAGTCAGACTGAGGCCCTGGTACGCCTGTGTGTAGTTCTGAACGCACCTTTTTCTCGAGTTGCTCCACGACCGCAGCGACTTTAATGACCGATCCCCCAGGTACAGGACGGTCGGGATCCCGAGGGCAACAATGGCCAGTACGAATGTGAACCACTGTACTGGTGTGACGAGGCGGTCCTCGCTTGGAATGATGGAGTTGCAGTAGATCTGCCAGGGTGTGTTGTTGTTGTTGCAATTCTCGATTGCCGGGTCCCCTGACAAAGGAGGTTGAAAAAAGGACGCCATGATGTTGAACGAGTGATGGGGACGGCGAGACTGTTTAGATGCCCGTTCTCAGTCCGGTCCGGCCTGGGCAGCTAAGCTATGCGAACACCCGACGACTAAGAGCGTCCAAGGGGCGAGGACGACAAGGAAAGCGAAGGTGACATTAATGATTATTGGAAGCGGCACGGGACCTCTTGGGGATATCAAAACATGGCTTGGGCGGGATCACTAGACATTTGCCTGCGAGGAGTAGGGCGGCGACGGTGGTGGAGGAGTCGCGATAGATCTTATCGTGGTTCTGTTCTGTTCTGGGATGAGCCTGATGGACGAGCGACTGACAGACGGACGAGACAACCGGGTGCTGGGCAGTATCGAAAACAAGGGGCCGGGGGGGGGGCGGACAGAAGAAGTAAGGGCAGAGACGGGAAGAATATAGGAGTGGGAATAATCAGACTTGGTATCCGCACATATCAAAAAATGGCCACGGTTCGGAAGGGCAAGAATACAGCTTCGGGAACGAGATGGAACAGTGAGAGGACAAAGACACGAGAGAGCGAGCGTGCGTATGGCAAGCCTGGCAGTCAAGGCAGCGCAGCGTGACAGGCAACACGAGTGATGGACCGGGCCAACAAAGCAATGCTAGCCCATCCCAAAACACGAACGAAATCGTCAATCATCCGAAATAGAAGCTGGGCCGGGGCACACTGCCTGGCTGGTTGGTCGGACATGCTCTGTGAGCCAAAGTGGGCCCCAGTTCTCGGTCCCCAGCAAGCCAGCATCCAGCAGCGGCAGCAGCAGCAGCAGCAGCCAGCAGCAGCAGCCAGGACCAGGAGCGAGTGTGCGAGTTTCTCAGGTGCGCACTCCGCCTTGACGCCGGCTGGACCGACTAGGGTCCGTGATGGCATGGCAAGGGTCCGATGAGCCAGCATCTGGGCACGTCAGGGATCTTGGTGCTTTTGGTATAGGGGGTTGCGATTCGTTGGTAGCACACAACCCGCACGGGGTACACGTTACGGCACTGACCGTGTGGTGGGTGACTATGTCAGGTATGTGTGCCTATGTACATAGTATGCAATGTATGAATATGGCCTAGTCTGGGTGTGTTGCAGTCCAACCCCACCCCCAAAAGATTCCAGTCCGGTAAGGTGCTCGTACCAACATAATCGAGCGGTGTCTGTGTCACGCCACTAGAGCGCCGCCGGCGCAATATGCTGGTATAATTACACTATAGGCACCATGATAATCCAACAAAGAACATCGTGGGGTGGGCCGCAGCGGCGTGCGGCATAGTTCCAGGCGGGAACGGCACGCTTGATGGGCACGGCTCACCAGCATGATCGGAACCCTAGGATTCGGGCTGAAAAAGAGTCCCGCCGCCCCCTCCCTCCCCCCCAAAAAGGTCCCTTAGGAGGTGCAGCAGTGCGCAGAGCTGAGCTCGGGTCAAGCTGGGCTGATCCGAGCCTAACTGGGCTGAACGGTGAACCGGTCCGAAGAGAACTGGATGCCAGCATGTAGCCTGACACGTAGAGATGGTCCCGCCTTGGGGGGCTAACACCAGAAATAAAAATAAAAACAATTCTCAAAAAGAAAAACCCCCCGCCATGCTTCGCTCACCGCTTCTGGAAGACAAGTGAGGCTGGGGAAACGAGGGCTGTTCTGCAGATGCCGATGCAGACAGATCCTGGCTGGCTAGCCCGGCAGCCCGGCTGGCCACCGAGACAAAATTCGAGCGAGGCCTTAGGCTTGGCCGGATTCGGGCTTGCTGAACTCGCCCCGATAAGACAATGGCCCCCCTTTAGTGTGTCCCGCCCCTCTTCCCTTTGGACCCCGCGGCGCCCCTTTTTTTAATTTATCCCCACATGGAGGCAATACCGGAGTGGCATCAACAGAGATGCAGGCTTGGAAATTACCCGGATCGCTGATGAAGACATAGTGCGTGTCCTCGAGGATCCGCCGAGAGACAAAAACAGAACAGGCCGGGCCTCTGGTTGTGCCGCAGAGGTTGTATCTGTAAGCAATGCTCAGCATTGCGCGCTGGCGGGAAGGGAATGAAGGATGCGGCGTGGGCTTCCGAGCATTGGAATAATATTGCCCAGCTGCGCGTGGGCCCGCGCGGGCCGCTGCCCGGGGGGGTGACTGGCAAGAAAACAGTCGGCCTTGTGGTGAAACACATGTGTCCAGTAGTGTCGGTGATGCTACGGTGCAGGAGTTGACCTCTGACCCGAGGGTGACGGGGACTGCGGGACCACAATGCAAGCTGCGGAGGCCTGAGCCCACGTATCCGTACGGATGAGAATGATCAACATCACGAGGTGACACGGCAATGCCAATGTTGGGCGCGTGCGTGCAAGGTTCGGCGCCACGCGGGCAGATCAGCGTGAAGGGCGACAAAGATCAAGAGAGGAAGCGAGAGACATGCAGACACGCGCGCGCACATGGGCCCTCACACGCAGACCCACGGGCTCTGGGGCTCAGTGCCAACCGCGGGGCCCGAGAAACCACCCTGTCGCCGTGCCGCGCTGACGCTGGCGATTCTTGGGTGCAATTCAGGGCCGTGGCCCATTTTTGGGAGCCGGCCTGGGCAGGCTCCAATGTTGGTGGTGCTGGTGCAACCCCGGATTTTGATGGAAATTGCTGGGTGACACGGGAGGCGCCCCCCCCCCCAAAAGGTCGGAATTGCGAGCGCGAGCGGCAGGGCCCTCGGAAGCGGAAGAGGCAGAGGTGGCTGCAGGTCGATCATGTTGATCAGATCACTGCTACCTGCGCCGTGCGGCAGACCAACCCACACCTGCGCTGCGGCAGAGCACGCGAAAACCGCCGAGGGGCTCGCTCGTACAGAGTTCCACATTATTATCAAGACGGAACGAGCTTGGGGGCCCACGCATGAACAGGTATACTGCGTCAAAGCACGGGGCGTTTGTTGTTGTAGTCTACCTGGAGTGCTGACATAAATACGGACATGTAAAATGAGGGTTATTACTGCAGAAAAGGGGGTGTGATGCCATTGTTTGGGACTGAGGACAGAAAAGGGGAGGGGGGTGGTCGGCGTTGCGCCAGAAACACAAAGGAGTGGCGCGTACGTACTCTCTTCGTCCCGAGCAGTGTGTGTGTGTCTGGGGGGCGCGCAGCCTGTACAAGGCCGGTACATGTGCCTGCTTTTTACTGAGGCGTCTGGATCTTTAAGCTTATTTTAGTGCGTGATGTTATGCCCGAAACGGGGGCAGCCATTCCGCGTAAAGAGTACTCGGTACCAACCCTCACACGCACGCTTGTCTGCATACCTATATATGCAAAGCCCACTGTGGCCCACTTACACCACTGAAGGCATAGCATATCATACACAGTATCGCACTTGGACCCGTCGGTTGGGCCCCACACGCCGTGATACCCGCTCCACTCGAATTGAGCCTCACCTGACCGGCATGATGGTTACGGTGGGCCATCTCCGCTCGGGGATATCCTCCATGCCGATGGGTCGTGGTCGCTGGTGGTCGCTGCACTGCAGTAGCGCCTCTCCTTGCAGGGCCTTCGTCGCCACACCTCGCCAGCTCGCCCGAGCAGAAGCTGACCTGCCCAGCTTGCCCTGCTTGCTGGCTCCAGCTGCTGTGCGGTGCGTGCGTGGCTGACTGCCCAGCTGGCCCGGTGCAGGCACGGTTTTGTGGGAACAGCCACACCTGGACCCCTAGGCACGCACCGGGTGCTCTTGGCACAGCTCGTGTTGATTTTCTATTTTTCACCGAGCACACTACTCACTCGCCTTGCCTCCTATTCGTGCTCGACCGGCGGCGAGAACGAAGGGTCCATGGGAGAGCCTGCCTGACTCAACGACCCGGCGTGCCGGTTTGCACTGACTTTATTGTGTCTTTCCCTGTCGACCTGGCTGCCTGGACGCCACAGCACGCTCCAGTGTGCACCGCACGGGCTGGCTTCTCCCTTCATCTCATTTGGCTTCCGCCCTCGCCCGCCCACGTGGGTGGTGCTAACAAATGTGGCGGCGGCGGCGGCGCAAAAAGACATACTTTCTTCTTCAGCACGGCATGGCCGCCATCATCAACGGCTTGACCACCCCCTCATCCCCTCCGGCGCACTCCACGTGCAATGTAGAGTACTGTATACTGTGAGCCTCTGACCTTCCTTTTTGGCTGCATGTGGTTTCCTCTTCCTTTGTGTGCGACCTCGACCATGTCGGGTTGGATGGGATCAATAAATAGCCCGGCCCAGAGGAGACCCGCCCACCACCTCCTCAATCTGAATCTGCAAATATCTTGCTGCAGAGAAATTCTAGATTCCAATTTCAGAGGGTCCAAAAGTGGTCAAGAGGGGGGCCCTCCAGCCCGCCCATGCTACCACGGTGGACCTTGCTCCGTGCGACTGTCGACGGACCCGAAACGCCGAGCTGCCCTCGGATGACAACATAACTGTGCTTCGCTGTGGTACATGGGCGGCGCAGCGTGTGCTTACAGCGTACAGCGTACAGTATGCCGTGCACTCTCGGTCTACTGCAAACAGCAGAGCGCCAGACCGACTGCGCATGCTTCTACCGCGTTCTGGCGCAGTGTGGGGATATGCTGGTACGCCAATATGCTCATATGCCCCTGACACCATACTCGTAACGGCATCGCGACGCGCACCTGTAGACACTACCACAGTAGTGTGAGTGCTGGCTGACTTGTCGGACTGGCTCTTCTTCAGCCTCTCCCGCAAACCACTCGTGCTAACTCATGGTGGCGCCAAGAACCCCCTGGCTAAGAGGGCAGAGGCTTGATTTTCGCGACCAACAAAAAACAACATCCAAGTTTTGATCCGTCATCCCACCTCGGGTGCCCTCCAACCTGCCCTGCCTGCTTGGCCCGTCAGAGCTGCTCTGCTAGGGCGACCTCATAGCGCGCTGTAGCCTCTCTCGCTCTCTCTCGCTCGCTCTCTCTTTCTCTCTGTGCCCCGGCTGCGGACGGAGGCCCCCTCCAGCTGAACTCGCAGCACACACGCATGGCCGTCATGGCGAGACCCGGCGATGTTCTCTTCTAGTGCCCGCCTGGGTTGGCCTCAACATAGTACATACAGCATGCACTGCTACTATGTGCAGCACTCCTCCGATGCCTGACCACATCGGGGGCCGCTCCTACCCAGCGGCAGCAAGCAGCAAGCATCGCCATCATCATAGCTTCAGCGTCGTATTCAGATCACGCATTATCCCTCCAATCCCCAGCCTGTGCGCTCGACTATCGACTGCTCAGCTGTCCCCAGCCCGGGCAGCCCTGGCTGGGGTTTCCTCCTCACACACCCCTCCCCCGGGCCCTGCCCATCGACTGGCTGCTACGGCATGCGGCTCTCACCTCCACCCATGCGCACATGTGCAGTAGTGTTGCACCTTGCGACTTGCAGCAAGCACCTCGCCAGCTTGCTTCTTCTTGCCCTGTTCGTCTGCCAAGCAGCTTCTTCGATCCAGCGCACCGGGCTCGTGGCCCAGTGGCTTGCCCTGCGCCTTCTAAACTCGGCCGTGCCAAAAGCTACACAGCTAATGGGAACCCCCCCCCCCCAAAGGGTGGCGTTCGGTGGTTTCCTCAATGGTCTGCGGCCCCGTTGTGGGATGGGATCCCTAGCGTTGAAACATTCTCCTCGCACCTTGCCCCTGGACCTGGTCGCTCGCCCACTCGGCCGCCGTCATTACGAGGTTTGGAAGTAGACAAGCGCTTGCAACTAAACCCCTGGTGCCCTGTGCCTTGTCCTTAGCTTCTTGGCGTTACAGCAATTCATCAGCCTGATATTAGCAATACCGCCGTACGGTCGGTCTCCTCTGGCCAGCACGCACCAGTACACAGTACCAGCAAATCTCTTCACCGGAAAGTCATCCGGGGGAAACAAAGCACAGGGCTGCCGCCGCCGGGTGTGAGTGTGAGACTGTGGGGCGGCATGGCGATGTGTCTGCCTGTCTGTGTCCCGTCTCGATGAGGCATCGAGCACCGTCGTCTCCCGGGTGGGACCACACGTAGTATGGGCTGCATAGTACGTGCAGAGCCAGGTGACAAGGCCATTGTCGTCCACGCACTCTGGCCCGGGAGCATTTTTGAGAATCGATCGGTCCACCCGACTGCGTGGTGCGGGCTAGGGAGGGGGGCCTGCCAACCTTTCCTGTTTGTGCTGGTCTTGCTCGGGCACGTCCTGTCATTGCTCTGTTTCACCAACACCCGTTTTCCCCTTCCGCCCATGCTGCTATTTACGGCTGCCTACCACCATCTGCAGGCTATGGCCCGTGGCTCGCTTCGCTCCGGCGGGCGTCTGGCCTTGGATCCACGGGCAGAGCTGACCGACCTATCGCGGACCATCACTACTCAATATTGGATTTTGTGCTCAGGCTGAAATTGATCTTTACTTCCTCCCTGTCCTACCTTAGCCTGTATATCATCGCCCACCTTACCGTCCTCCAAGAAGACAATGCGTTTCTAGTGCCGCATCACCCGGCCGTCCCCCACCGAGACTATCGTCTTTCCTTCCGCTTACCTGCTCATCATCTTGCATGGCTACGACGTGATCTGGAGTCTAGAACTTCTGTCGTTCGTTACAAAAGAAGCCCTTCGTTTCCAGAAATTCTCCACCATCCTCCCCGACCAGCTCATCAAGCCCCCAGTCCTCATCTCCATCTTATATCACCCTCGTTCTACCCGCCACTCAACCGCACACTCTTTTTACAATGGAAGCACAAAACTCCCAGGTGTCCTTGCGCCTCGCCTCAAACATGGACAACTACACATCATCCCAGGTGTCTTCGGCCGGCTCGCCCGTGTCCGCCGGCTCTCCCCTTACCAACTCCCCCCTCAGCACACCAGACACAACCGATCTCGAGGACGCGCCGCATCTGAATGTTGCAGACAACCACGGGCTGGGGCTTGGGCTCCACTCCGGGAACTCTGACCCAACATTCGTTCTCGTCATTGGTGGTCTTGGCTTCATCGGATCACACACCGTCCTCGAGCTCCTGCGGGCGGGTTTCAATGGTATGTGTATACAGCAGCACCCCCCCCCCCCCAAACTGCTGACAGCACGTTGGCCACGGAAGCATGTCTTTGGTCCCCATAGCTGACAAGACGTAGTCATCGTGGTGGACAACCTGAGCAACAGCTATGAGAGCGTGCTGCACAACATCAAGACCATTGCTGCCAAAGAGCACAAGCAGAGGAACACACAGATGCCGCTTGTCCACTTCCATCGCGTCGACTACAGGAGCCGCTCAATGCGCTTCCTTCTGGAGAGCTACACAGATCTCGTCCCCGTGCGGGAGGCCTCGCCATCAGACTCGGACGATGCTGATAGGCAACGCATGACCTACCAGTCGCGCATCACAGGCGTGATCCACTTCGCCGCGTTCAAGTCGGTGTCCGAGTCGATCGACAAGCCGCTTCAGTACTACAACAACAACGTGTGCGGGCTCGTGTCCCTCCTGGAGCTGCTCGACAAGTTCTCCATCCGAAACTTCATCTTCAGCAGCTCGGCCACCGTCTATGGCTCCAAGGCCAACGCCGGCGTCCGACTGCGCGAGGAAGACCTTGTGCACCTCCCAGAAGCCGCCCGCGACCCCGAGACCAATGAGACGGTGCAGCTCACCCCCGCCGTCGCCGGCCTGACGTGCCCTTACGGGCGGACAAAGTACATGGCTGAGGCCATCTTGGCGGACCTTGCCGAGGCGGACGACCGCTGGCGCATTATTGCGCTGCGCTACTTCAACCCGGTGGGCTGCGACCCGTCGGGCCTGCTGGGCGAGAACCCCCGGAACGTCCCCACAAACCTGTACCCCGTCATCACGCAGGTGCTCACGGGTGACAGGCCCAAGCTCGACGTTTTCGGGTCTGACTGGGACACGCGCGACGGTAGCGCTGTTCGGGACTTTGTGCACGTCCTGGACGTCGCACGTGGGCACATTGCCGCACTGCGTCCCGCACCAGCGGCCCAGCAGACTCCAGCACGCGGCGCGGCCACTAAGCTGTCGACGGGATTCCGAGCCTATAACCTGGGCAGCGGCAACGGGACGACTGTCATCGAGGCCGTGCGGTCACTGGAGCAGGCGGCAGGCAAGCCAATCCCCGTCAACATGCAAGGCCGCAGGGCGGGGGATGTCGGCAGCTGTGTTGCCAGCAACGAGCGCGCCTCCCGTGAGCTCGGGTGGCAGCCGCGCGAGAGCATCACGCAGTGTGCCGTCGACTTGTGGAACTTTGTGAGCAGGGTGGTCACTGTCAAGCCGGCTGCATGATCTGGATCTGGGGCTTGATCCTGATCTTGATCTTGATATCGGATCTTGATTGTCATCTCCGAGCTGATGTCGATCATTTGCTGTCAGTCCACGCATCAAGCGGGTGTGCAAAGTCGCTTGAAGGAACAGGAATCTTCCAGTGACGATCATCTGCGGGCCAGTGGGCCGTGGCTGGTCCGGGCCGCCGATCCTCTGGCGCTCCACCACCCCGTGCTCCGAGCAACATCTCGCTCGCCCGTCTGCCACTTCTTTCTCTGGTGGAGCTGACGAAGTACGGAGAACAGTACAGCATGACATGGGGTGCCACGGTGTGGCCGGTGGTGACTGCCCCGCGTTTTAGTCGCGCGGACCACTCCAGAGCACAGTCAGCACACTCAAAAACCTGGGGCGTATTGCATGCGAGCTTGGGCGGTTTCTTGTCTTCTCATTTGCGCCTTGCTTATTCATGTCACATGTCGGCCTCCATGCTTCTCCTGCATGAGGCGCGATCTGGAGTTGGTTTTGTTCGAGCTGGATAGACTGCATGCGCACAAGGGACAGAGGCAAAACGGGCCGAGGCAAAAGTTTGGATTGGGACAGCGATTGTTTTCTTGACTTTTTTTTCTCTTTTGTTTTCCCGAACCGTCACGCAGCGTTTTCATTTCCGTACCAAAATCATAATGTCTATTAAACACAAATCATCAGATAAGACGCCACCAAAATATGACACTTATTAATCAACGTTGAATCGATCCTACTACATGCCCCTCATCAACTGCATGTGGCCCGTGGCTTGAGTGCAAGCAGTTGCAGCACCGGTGGAACATAGCCCAATGATGAATGAACATGTTGGACCCTACTCGCAAGCTTGACGCTTTCTTCTCCGTGCCCAAAGTACCACTTTCCGGTCTTGGACAGTCGCGTCATCACATCAGAGCTCGTCTCATCGATAGATTCTGCAAACCTGCTCTGTGCCACCATCCCACCCGGAGACCGAGGTTCAACCGCCTGCATGCTTACGAACCAACCGGAATTAACTTTCTCACGTCACCTGCCCGACGGGATAGGACGGAACCCAGCCGCATCGAGGGCAACAACAAACACTGCGCCGTGCATGAGTGCACATGTCAAACAGCAGATGCAGTCGTGATGAGTCGTTCGTGTCATTCACAGCGGGAGGCGGCCCGACATCAGTTGCCACAAGGCTTGCTGACGATGCGTCTTCAATAGGATGCTTTTGATTTTCATCTACCGTCACATTGCTAAGAGAACAAGATCTTGGAAATCCCCCCGGCCTAAGTCACAATCCCTGATCCCAACCCAATTAATCCGTTGCCTCTATAACGCCGGACCCTGCACATGCATGCGCCATGGGAAAACAAACATTTTCCAAACCCGCAGTAGTCAACGTCGATCACAGCCACAACTCCTCAGCAGGCCTGCGAGATATCACTGGTCAGAGCAAGGAACATGAAGGCCACGGGAAGCAGAACATATCGACAGCAGGTTGCACTTACAGCTTTACTGGGCTCTGGGCAGCCTCCCTGGGATTTGAGGAAGCATGCTTCTGCGGCCGAAGCCTTACATTCACAAATCTGTGCCGGAACACGTCAGTCACATGGCGAATCCAGCATGGCTTGGTGGCGTGGTTGTATACTTACGCTCTTCTCATTCATCCGTGGATCACAGATGGGCGTCGGGCAGACGCACTCCTTCTTGAAGCTGGGGACGTCCTGCTCGGTGTGGTCGGTGACATTGGTACCATTCTGGTTCACCCGAGGCAGGATGAGGTCGTACTCATCGAACCGGGCATGGGGGTGGGCAAGTGCCAGGGCCTGCAGGCAAGAAATGACGAGGAGGGAGAACTGCATTTTCTCTCTTTACTTGATGTGAAACGCGAATACGTATTAACGAGTGCCAAGGGGGCTTATACGTTGCAACGTGGTGAACGAGAGTGTGGAAGAGAGAGACGATATATGATTCAAATGAGAGTACAGTCAACTCGAAACGGACCGGTAATCACAACCTGGAGATGATATCTTAAAGTCAAACATGGGCAGGGAGCATGGAGGCAAGGAGCCCTTTTTGTGTACGGCATTGGAGGGCTCGAGCCTGCGGCTGGAATCCAGAACACGACGGCGTCCAAGAACTCCCTTGGAAGCCCGAGCCAGCGAGGTTGTCCGGCTGTATCACGAGTCCGAGTGGTCAGGGGCGAGTTACCCACCACGCCCACCAGCGTACTGCTCAGGAGTTTCGGGAACGCCAAAGCGGGAAGACGGTATACGAGCCTGAGCTGAAAGCACCCACTGATCTGGGTGTGCAACACGTCACTGGTGGTCTGGTATGGGCTGGCCTGGCCTGAGGGCTGAGGGCTGTGAGGTGTGGCCTGTGGTCTGTGGACCTGTGGTCAGTGGCGCCGATGAAGGCACCGGCGATTCGAGTAGCCAGGCACGCCAGGCAACTCCGTAGGGCTGGATCATCGGCCCAGTAGGAGAGCGTCATGGAGCGGCCGGCAATGGGGTTTCCGACAACCAATTCACCTAGGTGCAGAGTCAGTGAATTACTAGTGGTCGTTCTTCCTAGAGCTGGAACCAGTCCTGGCTCTGGCTCGGTTTACAACCGCCCCCCTCCCCAAAACATGTGCACTCCCCCGCCTCGTCTAAACCCAAAGCACGTAAAAGCACCAGCAGGCGTGCCATGTTTTAACTTTAAGCACCGCATGGCGCTACCGGGGCGGCGTCCTGCCAAGTTTAGCAAGCAAGTCGAGCAGGTTTTCCGTTATTCTAGAAGGGAGAGGCGGCCAGCGGTGCATGCAGCATGTAGTATCCCCGACACCGATATACTGTGTAGACACATGTGCAAAGAGACAGCACTGAGACCGGCTGCCTCAGCTCCAGGGCTTGCTGGATGACGCTGCCCAAGCAGCACAGCAGACCTATCGGTCTGGGAGGCTCTCACCTCAGCAGCAGCCGCGTCGAGCTTGCCAGGCATGGCCCCCATACATCCGACAGCGGTCAAACCAGTCAACTGGTTGTTGCCTGCCATAACGTGACACACGTCTAAGACCGTGCGACAACTACCGACCCAGATTTGGACATGTCGTTACCGAGGAGGGACTGTGCAAGCAGTGGTGATGTCTGGTAGATCGTCCGAAGTACACTTCATACAGTTTGGTTCTGATGTCCTAGACAGGCCAAGTTCGGAGGATTGACATGCCCGCAGTGGGGCTGCCGAGCAATAATCCGAGGTTTTGGTCATGCCCTGGCCGGCATCTTCCCTCCAGAGGCTGCCTACCGCGCGCACGGATGCTGTTTCTCCCCGGGCGAAACATTGGATACATGCGCTGGCACCCTCCAGGAGTCGGGGTCCTGGGATAGAGTTTTGCCTTCCTCGTATCCAGCTGGCTGAAGAGCCGCATGCTGCTACTGCAGCCGCAGACACTACTTGCGTCTCGTGGCCGCCGTCTCGCGGACGGCAGCATCATCATCCTGAGACGAAGGATCGCAGCACGCCCAGCAGCTGCAACCCACGACAAACCTTATGCCGTGTAGATGAAGCGGCAAGCACGGCATCTTGGGCCTGGTCCAGATGTCCTGAAAGGGTCCTCGTCTGCCTGAGCACGGCACGGTGGGTGGGACTGCTCATTAGCCAGGCCGCGCAACACGAACCAACGTGCTGATGTGCACTCATTGCGTCGGGATGTTTACACATGTGCATATCATGTAAAGGGGTGTCAAGGGGGCCAATATCTCTCGCTCGCAGATCATTGCATATCAGCGAGGAGACTTCCGTACTGCATACTTGCATGATCGAATCAAAGTTGGATTTAAGCTTGTTCGGGTTAGCTGTCGATCATATCACAGGGCATCCTGTCACCTTCAGGGACCCCCCAGCCTTCCGTTTCATCATGGAGTCATGGCTGAGCCAGCGAGTCCCACGGGCCGCACCTTACTTGCTCGCTGCTCGTATTCAGTCTTTTTTCTCCGTCGACCCCATGTCATTCTCCACCAGATCCCCGGTCTCCGCTCGGATCTGATCCTCGATCGAGAGTTCCATTGCTCTGTTCCTTTACTTCCCTACCTGTTCCCACCACGATATTCGATACGCACTTTGGCACTGTACAACCCGGTGGACCACCTCGCTGCTGGTCCACATGCGT
This sequence comes from Diaporthe humulicola, assembly GCA_038088545.1. NCBI lineage: Eukaryota > Fungi > Ascomycota > Sordariomycetes > Diaporthales > Diaporthaceae > Diaporthe > Diaporthe humulicola. Next base: position 28,670 of record JBBWSL010000170.1, read on the forward strand.
CAATCGCAGCGATGTGGAGTCAAGTGCAAGAATTATTAGATATCCATCGCAACGGTGGTATGTGTGGTAATGTCAGGAATACCCACTGTGCTCAAAGCCACTCGACGGCTCGCTCTACTGTGTACTGCAGCTCCCCAGCCCGGACTTTGTCACTCACTGCACGCTCAATGGTGTGACGCGTGCAGAACCTGTGCACCTGTGCCCACCTTCGATTTTCTTCCCCGACCGTCTGCACGGCGTTTTGACATCTTTCCCCTCTCTCTTGGAGGCTGAGGATCACGCCATTTGCTCCTGCGCTGGCTTATGCGGTAGACCGGGGCCACTCGATTTTTTCTCCTCTGCGTCTGGCTGATTGATTGGCGCCTGACGATGCCGTCGAGAACTCTCCAGCTAGCCAGGCCTTCTCAGGCCCTCACCCTCGTTTGCGCCACACTTGGTTCGGGACAGCAGTGCTTCCGCGCTGCCTAGGCCCGGTATTTCCGCCACGGCCGCCGCTAGTTTTACGTAAAAGATTGGCCTTGTGCATGCCGTGGCCACCAACGACCGGCCTCGGCCTCCCGTGGGTGGCCCCGGCAAGCACGGCGACTGCTGAGCCTGGCGGGCGTCTGACTTCCAAGCTATCGAGCCTGCTGGCTAGACCATCTTGTTCTCTTGACCAGTAAGAGCGGGATTGTGCCACAGTCCAAGCCGTAGCATGACCGCAGACGTGCTGTCGTGAGGGTGTCGTCAGCACTACAGCAGACGACCCGTGTGCTACTGCCGTACATCACACCATGGCGTCTTCCCGTCGGGTGAATTTATCTTGCAATTTGAGACGGGACAACCGGGGCCCTGTTGGGAGCTGGACGGCACAAGCACCTACCACCTAAGAAAGCGTAACGCACCGCTCCAGGGGAAAAGATCCATCGCCGTTCCAAATTCTTTAGCACTGCGGGCTGGGCCATCGTGTGCGCGACCCGAGCGCAGTCCAACCGTTCGCCCGGCGCCCGCCTCGCTCTTTACTCACTACTTTTATGTACACACCCGCACAGCACGCACCCGAGACCACGCAGATCCGTGGCCAACCCTTCGGTGGCACCGGGACCCTCCTGCCCCAGGATTGCGCGTGCTCCGCGCCGAAAGACCTCGACAGGGACAACTCGTTCCCGCCATCCCTGGTAGGCGTCGCGTGAGCTAGCCTGGTAGTCTCGCGCCGACGCCTGTACACATGTGCGACAGTCAGCCGGCTGCTCGCCGCGCCATCTCCTTGACGAATTCGGGCCAGGAAGGGCACCAGTCCTCGTACCCGGGCTTCGTAGTGATGAATTGGCCCGGGCAGCCCAGCTCGAAGCACTTCCTGCTGAGCTGGCCGATCTCGACGAAGCCGCCTGCCGCGCTGTGCGCCACGGCGATCGACTTCTTCCTCAGGGGCCGCGGCAGGCGTGCGAAGCCCTGTGTCACGGCCGGCGCGTTCCACTGGCGCGAGGCGTTCTCAAAGGCGACAATGTAGTCTGCTGCTAGGTAGAATATGGGGTCTACCACGACGCCCGGGTTGTAGATGACGATGGCGGTCGAGTTGGACGGCGGCGTTGGCGCTGCCGCTGCCAGTGCTGACGATGTTGCGGCCGGCGCGCGGGGAGACGCGGGGCTGGCGGTCGATGTTGGCGATGCGGAACCAATCTCTGCGGCCGAGACGTCGTTCGCCTCGCCACTGTCGTCCGCATCGTCCCCTGCGTCCTCCGGAGCCGGGTTTCGGTTGAGAATCGTCTTGGTGGCATTCGCCAGCGAGGTCATGTACTGGACAAATACCGTACTGGATGGAACCTCGTCGAAGAAGATGCCGTCCACCACGATGGCCTCAAGAGTCAGGTCAGTTGATGTAGAGACGACGTACGCGTACCCTTTGCGTCCCCCGGCGAGGCCCGTTGTGAGACACGCGGCGGGACACAATCACTCCGAGGCAGAAACATACCTTCCCATCCTCCTGGCGCTCCGAGGCGTGCGTCCACCCGCGGTACGCACTCACCTCGGCCACGAGCTGGTCGAGCAACCTCTTGCCGTAGCTGCAGTGGACATAGCCGATGACCTTGACGTTGGGGGCGGCGGTCAGCCTGGCCAAGGCCTCGATGTAGTTGGCATCGGGAAGGGTGTCGGTCCCTGGGCCGCTGTTCGGGTTGACCACGACGAGGAAATCTAGTTCTGGATGGGAGTCGGCCGCCACATAGAGGGGGTCCCAGGCCGTCGGGAACGGGTAGATGTACAGCGGGACAAGCACAAAAGGCTTGTTCGTGGCAGGCGAGGGCTTGGGTTTGGCGCCCGGGGCCGAGGTTGCCATCACTCGTCAGGTTTGTTGCGGTGCCGAGAGGGGCCTGCCGTCCTGGTTTTCCTTTGTTGTGCGGCGAGGAATGTAGCGAGCAGTGAGAGGAAGACTGCGGATGGGCAAGACTGGACGCAGACGAATCGGCCGCTACAGGTCTAGGTCGAACATGAGGTGCAGTGGCTTCCCTCTCTTTGTCCTTCACAGACAAAACGCGCCTGATGCCGATGGCTATCAGCTACTGCGGACTGGGCCACTGACTCCTCTATCGCCCTCTCCCCTCTCCCCTCTCCTATCCCCAGGCAAGCCAGGCCCCCTCCCCATTTCCCTCGAGTCTACAGGCGGGCCTCGACGCATCAAAGTAATTAACCGGTCTATCGATCAATCAGCCAGCCACCCAGCCATCCAGCCATACAGCCGCCCACACACCCACCCAGCCTGCCAGCCATCCAGTCAGCCAGTCTATCAATTAACAAGACTATACATCTGCCGGGCCTATCGCCCACACATGATGCTCCATGTCACCGCCAAGACAGGGGGCAAATGCTTGCTTTGTACAGGTAGACAGACACAGATGCCTCATTATTCTCAAGGGCAGGGTTCGTGCTGGATCATTTGCGTAGTTTTGAGGCTGCTATAGTTTGGTGCGACTGAGTCGCAAGCCAAGCACGGCGGCAGACCGCCTCTGGACGTCGACCCCGCCCAGAACTGTCCCCCACCACTTCATGCTGCCAGCTCCTAGTAGTCGCCAGCCGTCTTTTTAGGTCCCCGGCGCGGGACGACCACGCCTCGGCAGCTTGGGACCGCGATGCTTTTAGTACACTACGTGTATTGATTGGCAATTGCGAATTTTATATCCGTCTATAATGAACTCAACACACCCGCATATTACAAAATTTTTAAGTTAGCCTAAACTCGCATGCTGGTACCGCCACGAAAGCCCGTCCCGGCAATGGAAGCCAACGAGGTTTAATGCGCCAGATTAGGACGCTACTGGTTACAAACGGTGGCCGCTCTGTCCTCGATCGAGGCGGCCGTCTACCCGGGATGAGTCCTGGCGCACTACTGCCCATCGGTCGTATACGTGTCTCCGTTGCAGTACTGGACCCACCCGCTGAGGTTCATGTACTTGAGGACCGTGTTGAAGCCCTCGCCGCTGTTGGGGGTCCCCTTGTTGCAGCTGCTGCTCACGTCGCTGGTGCTGAATGCCTTGACGTCCGTGTCCCCGTCACCGGCGGGATACTCGATGTTGAAGACGGGCTTGTCATTGTCGGGGAAGGCAGAGAAGTCTGCGCACTCGTTGTACTGCACGCACTGCTCGTTCACCGAGAAGTGGACGACGTCAATGACGCTATTGATGATGGCGGCCGCGTTCTTTAGGCCGGTGATCATGCCCTTGTCCGCGGCCTCCTTGGCCAGGAATCGCATGAAGTCGACCGAGTCTTCCTCGCTCAGGTCAAGCCCATTGTCGTTGTCGTAGCCGTCTACGTTGTCCGGGTCGATGGCGTTGCAGCCCATTTCGGCGGCGATGGCGATGCGGTCCCTCATGATATCACGGACGTTCTGGCTGTCCAGCTTGAGCCAGTGCTCGCCGGGCCAGCCGTCCAGCTCCTTGCCCTTGTCGTCGTCCTGGAACCTCGACGAGTCGGGGCGGTTCGGCTCGTAGGACCCGGCGCTGAAGTAGCAGATGACGGTCATGTTGAGATTGAGCAGGTCGCGGACGACGGTCAGGTTCTGGTGGAGGAACATGTCGATGTCGTAGACGGTCACCTGTGGGTTGCTGGTGTTTGTGGGGGAGACCTGGCCGTTGTCGTCCACCGAGAGGGTCTCGCTGAGCACGATCTGCCACTGGGAGCCCAGGGTCAGGTTGCTGGCCGGGGTGGGAAAGGTGCCGTTCCCTGGGCCGGTCGGCTGGCCGTCACTCCCGCCGTCATCGTCGTCTCCGTCGTCTCCGCCGTTGCGGAGCCCAAGGCCGAGCCCAAGGCCGAGTGCCAGTGCCAATACTACGACGATGGCGACGGCGACAAGAGCCCACTTCTTCCAGCCGAAGCGGCGATGGGCCTTGGGCCCACCGACAAGCTGGGGCTTGTCATCGGAGATGGAATGGGTTGCTCGTTCCCCCATGGTAAGAGCCTAGAGGCGCAGAGGGCGGACAGAAAAGTAGGGACAGTGGTGGGCGGTTGGGGGCGGGCGTCGAGGGCCAAATGGTAGCAATGCTGTGTAGGGGAGGATGATGCGGGCAACGATGGGCATCAGCAGCGGTGATGACGGGACAAAGAAGAAACGCGTTGTGAGGCGATCGCCAGAGGGGACAAAGAAGTTGTTGAAGGTCGTGGGAAGAGGGCCAAGCGCGGGCGGGGAGGAGGCCGTTGGACGGACCCAGCGGGATCCAGCGGGAAGATCTAGTGCTGTGTAGGTAGGTAGAATCAGGCGCGAGGCAGAGCAGCCATCACCACACGGGCTGCATGTACACGGGGTGCATCGTGAGAAGCCCAGAGCGCAGCATAGCCACAAACGACGGGCGTAGGATAGTACAGGCACGAATAGAGAGGCGGCAGGCGGAAATGGGAAGCTGCCGTGCTCACCTACCTGCCCTAGGTACCTGGCTGGCTGGCTGGCTGGCTGGCTGGCTGGCTGGCAGCCCAGGCTAGCTGATTTGCTGGCTAGCTGAGGCCGGGAGATTGGTTGGGGTTGCTCGTGCCCGTGGCTTAGAGAAGGGGCAGGTAAGACTAACTAGCGGTTCGGTCCATCTGAGCTCAGCTAAGCTCAGCCCGTCTCAGCACAGCACAAACACGGCACATCACGGCAATGTCAACTCCCACCTCCGCTAACTACATACTAAGTAGTTAAGTAGACACTGCTACAATGAAAAGTGTGCATTATAGCTCGGGTATCCTGTGCCGAGCCAAGTGGCATACAACAGGACCCTGACAACAACAACAACAACAACAAGCACCCTGACAGCAAAGAACTCTGGGCACACCACACCCAGCCAGCCAGCAGTCTAGCGCATGGGTCAGAGAGCGAGAGCAACCCCGAGCGAGCCCGGATACGGAAAGGGGGCCAAAGGTCAGAAGTCAAAATGGGGGGAGAGGTCGAAATTAGGTGTGGAAGGAAGGAAGAAAATAAGGGACGGGCGTGCAGGGGGCACGGAACAGGCAAAGCGCGGCCGATGACAAAGAATTTCGACGTCCATTATGGCCTGGGTCAGGTCAGTGCGCTATAGCTGTCTGAGTAGGCAATAGTATGGGGCCTGCCTGGGGTCTGGGGGGCCTGGGGGCCTGGTGTCCCTGGGTCCTTTGGGCCTGAGCCTGGATCTCGGGAGCATTGAGCTCACGGCCCACCGTCACGGCCCACAGCCTGACAGCCCGACTCGCGATATGCAACTATGCAGATTAGCACCTGCCCTGCCAGAGAGCGATGTACCGCCAAGTACCTCCCGCCCACGGGTTTGGTTGGCTGTTTCTCTACCCGCCCGCCTGGGCATGGGCCCACACGGGCACCAGCATGGATGGACAGCATGGATGGACAGCATGGATGGACAGCATGGATTTGGACAGGGGCCAGCATGACATCCCATGTCCCAAAAGCTCGGATTACTATCCCTTTATTTTTTTGTTTTTACAGCAATTCAATTTTCTCGTACATGGTGCATTCCCGCTCGGTTGACAAAGCATGCAGTCCCGTTTTAGCCTGCATTTGTGTCAAGGGTCCTGCTTACCCTGTGCGCCCCGACTGCGTCTCATGTTGCCGGCTGCTGCTGCTGCTCTGCTGGCTCACACCCGCACACCCGCAGCACACCAGCTCCAGCAAACCAAAGCAACGCAGATCAACGCAGGCAGTCCCAGTCCTGCTTCTCGTCGTCGTCGTTCGTCGTTTCCACCTGCCGCCCATGGGCTCTGGGCGCCCGTATTCAGCCGCCAAGCATTCAATCTGCGCTCCCATGCCGACACGTCATCCCCACGGCCAACCATCGTTAGTTATGTGACCCTTGTTCGCGACACCAAAAGACATCCCATCCCATGCCAATATCATCCACAGTGGCCCGATGGCCCAGTGGACCCGGTGGCGCCAGTCAGTCAGCGTGCTACTGCGCGTCAAGTCGCAGGCATCTCGCGGCCACACGATTCGCCCGGTGTCAATTCCAAAAATACCACCCCGCTAGAACTTGCATTAGAGACGCACACAAGCACACACGCACTCGCCCACACGCGAGCGCAGGTGACCGGCTACTCAGTCTACTGTGGACTAGCTGCCTGATGAGACGGGACCACCACGTCAAGGACAGGACGTCGTCGAGTCGCTGTCGATGTGCGTGACCCGGAGCCAAATCCTGCCGCCACTCGACAATCGATAGCACCGATCGAACACCCCACCACAACCACGCCAGACGAGGCCACCCCAGGGCCACACCACAGAGCCGGGAATTGGAACAGGCACGGGGAGCTCCAACTCCAGGCTCGAGCCGAAGCCGCAGCCGGAGGAGCCCAGGTCGAAGCCGGAACCAGCTCACCATCGCACCAGCCCGTCGATGCTGCACGGTGGCCATCCTAGAACAGTCCACACGACGCACGCCCTTCCTCCCAGCCCCACGGTCACGGTCTTGGCCTCGGACTCGGCGTGGCCCCTGCTAATCTGTTTTCGCTGTCTGTTTTCTTTGAGGCTGAGCGGGCACGGTCGGTGCTAAAGTAGGCGTCTTCTAGACCCCTGGCTTGCCCCTGGGCCCATCCGTCACCATTAGGGCACATCAGCCAGAGATCAACACGTCGCCGTCACCATCACCATCACCATCTCCGCCAGCGTGTCCGAGCAACAGCTATAGAGCTGCGGGTATAGCCCAGGCCGCCGGCGCACTGGCTGTCACTCACAATAGACTTTGTGGTTGCCACCCATCGAGCCCCCAGGACCACCACCACCCGCTAGGCCTAGTCCTTGTATCCGATCATCTCCAGCGACTGGGATGTGTGCCGGTCCACCCGCTTTGTTCTGCCATATGCGCGTTGCGCGTGGTGGGTCCAGCCAGCCCTCGGGTTTGTTTCTTTGCTGACCTCTCTCACCCTCACATACACATACACACACACACACACACACACACACACACAGTACTCTCACGCTCGCTTCCCATGTGGGTTACGAGGTCGTCTACGTAGCCGCAGGTCCTGCAAGTGGTGTAGCGTGTGCCACCATCATGGGCCGAGCTCGTACGGCTTCCCGCTTCCCGGTCGTCCATCCGGTTGCCATGTTCACTAGGAATCCTGCCCATCGGATTCCCATATGGTGCACTTGCCCTTTTCCGTACAGAGCTGGGCCTGCTGGGCTGGCCTAGTCTCGTTGTTTGTTGCTGTTTCTGTTGCTGCTGTCAGGAATCTGCTCGTCACCGGCACCCTGACGTGGTCTACATACTACACCTCACCTCACCTCACCAACCCTGCTTGCCTGCCTCGCACGCCGCCGGCCCAGCCCATCCCAGCCCTGTCGTTTCTTGGCCATCTGCGTACTGTAATTGCAGTACGGCACGGTCAGTAGTGGGTGGTACTTGCTCGTCACTCCTACTGTGTATTCGCTTCCTTTCCTTCCCTTCCCTTCTGTCCCCCAGTCCCTGTCGCTAGCTAGTACCGGCTCCTTTCCGCCCCACATCCTTCTGCTGCCACAATTTCTCTTTGTCTGTCCGATCGTTTCGTATTTGGTGCTGGGACGAACATGCTTAGGCGCCTGCTCTTGGGCCCTCCCTCCCCCTTCCCATCTTCGGATCACAAGCGGCGGCCCCATCCTCAGCCGCCCCAGCTAGGTCATCCCGACGCCGGCGGACGGATCCAGCGCGGATGCAAAGAGCAGCAGCGTGCGTCTTTTGACTCTATCAGATCAGGCAGCCTCTACACTAGGTCCCAGCTCAACTAGCTGCCACGAGGCCTTTGCCTGCACTGCATTGCGCTCACCTCGCTGCGGCCAAAGGGGGGGTGGGGCCAGGGGACCATGCCCATCAACTTCCTTATAATACCCTCCGCCTCGCGGATGAAACCCTGTTTTTATTTTTGTTTTAATCCTCATCACTCTCTATCCCCCTGACCGCTCGCTCATCAGTCTTGGGACAACTGCCTTGCATTCGCTTGGGCACACTCTCTTTATCAACCCAACCCACCTTCGTTGTTCACTCGTTGTCGACGTCGTTATTGTATCTACCCCCTACAACATTAATATTGTGACTCTGGACCTCGTTCCAGCCACTGCCCTCTTGATCCTGAGCCAAGCCAGACCTGCAAAATGAAGCTTTTTTCCAAGGCTTCCGCCTTGTTGGCGCTACACGCAAGTGTGGTGTCGGCCGCAAACTCGGTCGCCAATACCATCCTGGTCTTCGCCAGAGATTCCGCCTCTGCCAACGTTGCCACCCTAGGCCTGCAAGCCTACGGCATCCCATATCAGACCGTTCTCGTGCCTCAGTCCGGCGCCACGCTGCCTGCTCTCAACTCCTCAGCCACCCAGGGTAACTATGGTGGTATCCTCGTGCTGAGCGAGGTCTCATACCAGTACTCCACCGGCTTCCTGAGTGCCCTCAGCACTGCGCAATGGCAGACTATGTACGACTACCAGACTGCTTTCGGGATCCGCATGGTCCGCCTGGACGTGTATCCCACCCCTGACATGGGTAAGCTCGAACCTCCATTCCTGATGCCGCAAATCTGCCAGACAACACCGTATCTAACACGTTCTCCTCCTACCCAGGTGTCACCACGTACGTTGCCGGTGCCGGCTGCTGTAATGCTGGTGTTGAGCAGCTCGTCAGCTTCAATGACACCTCTGCATTCCCGTCCGCTAACGTGAAGACCGGGGCGACTGCCAGCACGGCGGGTCTCTGGCATTACCCTGCACAAATCACAAACAGCAGCATCGCCACTGCCTTTGCCAAGTTTGCTCCTGGGGGATCTTTCACTGCCGATTCAACCGCAGCCGTTATCAACAACATTGGCGGTCGTCAGCAGATGGTCTTCTTCATGAGCTGGGCTACTGACTGGTCGCTGACCTCCAACTACCTGCAACATTCATACATCAACTGGATGACCCGCGGTCTGTTTGTGGGCAAGCGCAAGGTCTACCTGAGCACCCAGGTCGATGACATGCATCTCGCGACGGGCCTGTACTACCCCAACAACACCAACTTCCGCATCCGCACCCGGGATCTCGACGCCCACAAGGCTTGGCAGACCAACATCAACACGCGTCTCGCGCCCGGCTCCAACTACTTTGTTGAGATTGGCCACAACGGCAACGGTGATATCGACAATGCCACCACCCAGACCGCTGGCCAGAGCTTGTGCACGCCGCCCAACGCTGTTGACTACGACTCCCCGCCTGACACAGCCCTCGAGTTCCAGAAGCCGCTGGGTTCCGGTACCGACTTGTGGCCTGCCTCGTTCAAGAACTACACCTGGAGTCTGGCTTGCGCCCAGCTGGACCCCATCGCCTCGTGGTTCCAGGCGAACAAGGACGTTTTCGCTGCCGTGTCGCACACCTTCTCTCATGAGGAGCTCAACAACGCCACCTACTACGATGCTAGCCGCGAGATCTACTTCAACATCGCATGGATGGCCCAGATCGGCATCTCCGCTGGCAACAAGTTCTCGCCAAAGGGTCTCATCCCTCCCGCCATCACTGGTCTGCACAACGGTGATGCCATCAAGGCATGGATGGACAACGGCATCAGGTTTGTCGTTGGTGACAACACCCGCCCTGTGCTGCGCAACCCCAACCCCTTCTATGCTCTGACAACGACCGTCGCCGGTAACGGCTATGCTGGTCTGACCGTCATCCCCCGCTGGGCGACAACTATCTACTACAACTGTGACACTCAGGCCTGCACCACCAATGAATGGATTGCCACTTCTGGTGGCGCCGGTACCTTCACCGACCTGCTCAACGACGCAAGGACTGTCAACACCCGCTACCTTCTCGGTCTCCACCCGGACCCGTACATGTTCCACCAGGCCAACATGCGCTGGGGTGATATCGACCAGATCACCGTCGGCAGCCAGTCCGGCAGGCTTTCCCTCATGCAGATCTGGGTCGAGACCATCACCCAGGAACTGCTGCGCCTCACCAACTGGCCCGTCACTTCCCTGACGCACGATAACATTGGCCAGCTCTTCCTGGACAGGGCCACCCTCGAGTAAGTTCACATCGCTCCCCTTGTCTCTAATCTTGACGGTCACCATTGCTAACCTTCCTTGCTTCATCAGCGCGTGCAACCCCAACCTCAAGTACAACTACTCTGATGACGGCAAGTCCATTGTCTCGGTCACGGTCACGACAAATGGCAATGCCTGCGCCGTCAAGGTGCCTGTCACCGTTCCGGGCGAAGTCTCATCCGGTGGTGGTACCCGTGACAAGGTCGGAAACGAGCCAGCCATCTACTGGACTCAAATGTCCAGTACACCAGTGACCTACACTCTGTCTGCACCAGTTCCTGTCTAGTTCTGTTGTACTTTGAGCATTGCAACCCGGGAAGAAGAAAAAAAAGGTGATTGTGGGTTTCAGCGTATCCGACCAAGCACGGACTATTACTATCTTCTTGTCTCTCGTTCAAACATTGTTGCTTAAACATTTTATAAGAGTCTTTTACGTTGGCGGTAGGAGTAAAAAATCGGAAAGCTCCCTGAATGACATATCAACGGCCGCATAGGATCTGGGATAGCTGCCGGACAAGATAAATGTTCGACAAAGCCGGGATGGTATCATGAGTTTGGCGTCTCAATAGTGGCTAATATTAATGGCTTCATTCATTATATGCATACATCTACTGCACATCCTTGGGAGTATTTCATGACTGTGAGATGCAAGAAACTTGAGTGCTCCGCCAGCAGTTCTTGCTGACATTATTCTGTCCTGGCCCCCGCCCGACAGTAATCCCCCCCCCCCCCTCGCAACCGGGAGTTAGTATCTACCGCATAAGTTAACCACGAGGTTGCACGGAGGCTCAGCGCCTGTCTTACCCATTGAGCTTCGTTCGGTCTTGTCACATCCACATGTTCATACAATTACAAATACCCCGCCACGCTCGGTAGTGCGCAGTACGATACTCTATCAGCGCCGTCGCCACTCGGGTGGAACATGTTCTTGGACAATACATGAATATGGGGAATGGAACTACTTGAACGCTACTCGCCCATTGATAGCGCCATAATCATGGCAACTAAGCCGATGGCTGGAGGCGGTAACCATTGCTCTCTGGCGTTCTCTCAGGGCTGAGCATTCGGTCAAGTCGTTCTTTTCTCCCGACCTTGCGAGCACGAGAAGCGGATTGGAGTTGCGCATGCGTGTCGATAGTTTACGCCAGGCGGGAAAGAGAAGCGACACCTGCCACAGCCCGCCTGCAGTTACTCCATAGCGATGCACGACGCGTCGTCAGGAAGCATGGACACGGAGATAGACTAAGACCATTGCTTGTTTGGACATCTCTGTGGACATGTCGATCTGCTTCGTACAGGGCACTCGAGATTTTGGTATGTAACCATGGTCTTTCCGTCTGCATTCGTTCCTGAGCCACCTTCTCCGCTGAGTGGTGGCTATTTCTGGTCCTTTTGATCGGCTTCAGTAGGTATGTACGTACTCAGTCAGGGTGGTTGCCAGAATTCCCCACGTCGTTTTATGCAATGACACCGAACACCACGGTGTGGTGAAGAAGGATCATCTTGTTAATGGGCATGCATTCATTCCATAGTGTCTGTCTGTTTGTCTGTCCGGACATGACACTGTCTTCTCACGGGCAAGCCTTTCTCTTGCTTGCACTATAGTCACTCGGTCTATCCTTCAACCCCTCTCGCGGTTGGCACAGAAGTAATAGCACTTGAAGACGTGAAAATCGAGCAATTTATTGAGCTGAATGGTTTGGTAGATGTGAAACAGCATCCAAACGAGGTGCACGGGCCGTTGTTGTGATGTGATCTGGACACTAGATTGTCAGAACAGCAGTGTTTACAAAGACCAAACAGTACCTCATTCCAAGTAACATATTCTTCTTTGTATGATGAAATGTTCGGGTGGAAACATCTGGTTCTGAGGCATGCTCACAGGGTCAACCTCAATGGCAGCTCACACATCGTCCCAATGGGGCAGATTGACTAGGTCTCGGGGCACGTACATGCGATCTATCTCAGAGCATCGCCAGATGGAGCCATGGTAGTGAAACATAATTTTCATGTGCTGTATCATAAACGACGGGTCTATCAGATTCCTACCGCGGCATTGCGAGGACCATGTATACCTTAAGAGCCTTTCCTATAGTGCCACCACAGCCTTCATATAAATTGCTGTTGCTCCGCATGTGCAAGTCAATAGATATCGTTGAGGTTGTGTCAGTGTCTGGGTTTCCGTGATATGTACATGATGGCTTTGGCCGTGTTTTGTGGTTGGTAACGTGTATCCATATGGGTTATCAATGGTACTATAGTAATTGGTCGACATATGAGCCACTTACGAGAGACGAGTCTCATCAAACAAAAACAGATTGCGCTGGCTTCAAACCCCAGGCGAGCAGATCGCAAAATCTCTGGCAGCAGGTCATTCGCTTGTAACTGGGACATATCTACAAACGTCGAGGAAACACGCGGGGGATAGCTGCTGGAGGGCCTTTGATCTGATACGCCAGATAACCTGGATGAGTAGGGAACATATGGATGTGCCCGTGTTGGCTCATTCATGCATGGACTGTTTGTTAAAGCCACAGGTGAATTCATTCAGGAAGAGGAAGAGTGTCAGACTTGTCACGGGTGTATTGGCTCAACAAGAAGTGGCAGACCAAGCTCAACTGGAGACGGAAAGAAAGGATGGTCAGAACCGAAATAAAGAAACATACTGCGCCAGTACCGCATTCAAACACTTCTTGATGGCTCGTAACGTTCCAGACCACGCATCAAGAGCCGTCAGGACGGAGGTTGACACGACAGGAGCCCACCCCGAGCCAGTTGTGGCCAACGGGACAGCCCGTGTCGGATCATGGTTGCGTATCTAGGACAGAAACTCCACATACCGGGAGATATGGAAGGCACTGCGCCAATTTTCGAGGCAACCAACAGTATTTGCGTAGTCCACGCCCCTTACACTTTCTCACTTCAGATTGCAGGATTCCAGACTCGATATCACCATGGATCCGCAGGGGCCATTGACCACCAGCATGGACCGCGCGTGTCTTATGACGCACAAAAGCCTGTCCATTGGGCACGAAATACTACCTGCCGATGTGATAGATGCACAAGTGCTGCGTAGTCAAGCATGTACGGAAAATTCACGCGATGCTTTTCTCCTTCGGCGCCACATGGGTTTACTCGTTGCCATGATGCATGTGCCTGGATTGAGTAGTATGCTATCGCATTTCTTGCTCCACAAGATAAAACCAATCTCAAGGTTTGCTGGGATAACGCAGGGACTACTTCTTGCTACCCAAAGGGAGGTTACACAGGTCTAGTGGCCCGTGGGTCAGTTCCCCGACAAATCTTAGTAACTCGTAGAGCCGTGCAAAGCATATTGTAGTTATTCTTTCGAGGCAGTCCCGGTCCATCCTAGTAGAAACACCGCAAGTGCAAACCGCAAAACGTCAACGACCACTACTCATCGCAACAAGGCACAGGAAAAGACAACGCCAGGGATGACAAACTCTTGTGTATTAGGCGACTGAGGCATACAAGACCGTTCGAGGATGGACTGGACCCAGGTCCCGGATACTGAGCCAAGAACCGCGCAAGCCTCATCCATGCACAAACGCCGTTCGCAGGAGAGAAAGATACCTTGGGAAGTTATTCTACGCGAGTGAAGGCCCCCTTTGACCTGGATGAAGAAACAGACATCTCCAGCTTACCTGCACTCAATCAGGCACCGGTGCCCCCGGGGCTCAGTGAAAGCAATCATTTCAGGCTCCATATCCTTCTCCGACATGCCTTCCACTGAAGACATTCGAGCTGCTGGAAATGCGCGAAAGAAACAGGCTGTACCCAGACGCAGCTCGGTCCTGGCCAGATGGACGCCCAAGCATACTATAGACGAAACGTCAGCCATTACTGGAAGGCACAAGTGGAAGGAAGACATGTGTTAGTGCCGTGTGGGACAAGTAATACTATAGAAAGGCACAGTGAGAGGAATGAAGATTTGGTCCCGGCCGCGTTGGTCATTTACCTCGTGCTCCTCCACCCCAAACCATCATGGCATGTTTCATCTCGTTGGTCGGGTTTGTCCATCGTGATGGGTCGAACTCGTCTGGTCTGGGGAACACTTGCGGGTCGCGTTGCAAGCTGTAGGCCTGACAGCTCACGGTTGATCCGCCTGGAATGTGGTGCCCAGCAATGTTTGCCCCCCCAGGGGGTACGATCCTCAAGAGACCTGTCGCAACTGCAGGATAGACACGTAGCGTCTCCTCAATCACCTGGTTCAGATAGGCCAGGGACCTGAGATGCGTGTCGTCGAAATTCTCTGGTAGTTGGTCGAGCTCTTCAAGAAGCATGGCCTTTACTGATGGCCTCTGACAGATGGCCCATATGAGGTAGGTCAGGGTATTTGCGGTGGTATCGGTACCGGCCACCAGGAACGTGAGGGCATTGCTTCTGACCTCCTGCCAGCTGAGCTTCTCTTCGCTTTCTGCCAGGAAGAGTCCCGTAAAGAAGGACTGTCGGGGGCTCTGCGCATCTGCCATGACGGCATACCGATGCTTTGTGAGCATGTCGTCGGCTCGTCTGAAGGTCTGTTTTCTGGCCTTGCAGGCTTCGGTCACAACCCCGAGCGGTATGTGTTCCGCCATCTTTATGATGAAAGGCAGTGTGAGTCGCAGAGCAGCCAGAATAGCACCTCCATTGCCAAGATCGCTGGTGAACGCATCTTTCTGATGGCCGCATTACATTAGAAATGCCATCAAGAGGAGCGCAAGTGCTGCACGCTTACCTTGCCTTCCTCAAGGATCCTGAAGGACTGGCCGAACGTCAGCTCCCCCGTGATGTCCGAAGTCATGTAAGTCCACCACTTGTAGATGTCTGCAGCTCCCCTCTTGTCCATCTCCTCCCCCATCCTCTGAACCGTCAACGCGACTTTCGAGTGGACTGATGGGCCCATCTGGGTCACCGAGGTCTCAGAGAGGCCGGGAGCCAGGAGCCGTCGATGTCGCCTGTGCAACTCGACATCGGCGGTGCTGAAGATCGAGGGCGCCGGCGAGTCGGTGATGGTCTCATACAACGGCGACTTGACAAACGTTTCCTTGGTATTGTATATCTGCTTGAAGGCCGACACATGGCTGAAGCAGACCTCATTGGGGCCCACTCTCACGACCGGCCCTGCAAAAGTGTGAGGACCCAAGAGTAGGCATCGATCGACTGTCGAGAGTGAAGATTCTCAGACGTACCGTATCTCTGGAAGAGAGAGTGTATGTACCGGGGCTGCCTTCCCCTGACCAACTCAACCAGGAACTCGATG
Organism: Diaporthe humulicola; assembly: GCA_038088545.1. Lineage (NCBI taxonomy): Eukaryota > Fungi > Ascomycota > Sordariomycetes > Diaporthales > Diaporthaceae > Diaporthe > Diaporthe humulicola. The sequence goes on from JBBWSL010000170.1 coordinate 44,409, forward strand.
TTTGTCCATCTGGAGAGCCAAGTGCCCGGAAGACTTGAGATTGGATTATGCCTGGAACGGACCCACAACTACTCCCCCGTCAGACCACTGCTGAGCTTGTGCAACAAGACTCGTGCGCGAATAAAAATAGAGCAGGCTCACGTAGAGGAATGTGGCAACCGAGACGAAGCCAAACAGCACGGTGGTGAGGCTGCTGGCGGCCATTGGAGCGCCGCCGTTGCTGGAGCACCAGCAAACTGTACTGTGTACTGCTGACTTGGTGCTGTGATGGCCTACAGGGAAGTCCGCACTATCGTATGAGTCGGCGTCACGGGTTTGGGGGCAGTATATCGATGGGAATCGCAGCCAACAGGTAATCTGCGTACGTGTTTGGAATTGCTACCGACCAAGCTGGGCGAGTGACTGCCGGCCGCCATGAGCGCCCCGGGTCCCGACCGCCTGTTTTCAGAGCACCAGTTGGCCCTTCCCTGCTTACTCTGAACTCTATTTCCCACTTGCCCCTGACTAGTCGGTTCCGTAGAGCTAATCACAGACGAGGGCCCGCCTCCACTGCCCCAATGTGGCCGCGCTGGCAGCGCTGCAGGCTGCCACTGCAGCTTACTGTTACCTCCCAAGAACTGTGGTCTACTGGTATAACAAATAGCATGCCTAGCACACGAGCTGTCACAAAACCTAGCCTCCGATGCGGGTACTCGCCAATGACCGAACCCCAAGACCCGAAGCTTCACCGTGGTACACAGTAAATGTCACAATGATCCCGTGCCGGACCCAGCAGGAAAAGACACTGAGGAGGAGGCCCTGCTCCGAACAGGCACTTTCTTACGGCCGATAGGTGGATGGAGGAACCACCGAGCCGGGCCCGTCTTATATACAAGTGCTACAACGGCGAAATCCACCCGTTTGCCCGGGCATTTTCGGCCCCATTGACGCGACCACACCAACACCGACGCCGAGGTCCGGATTCTCGCGAACTGGACTAATGTTCTGCGAAGTCGCCTCGTGGGCGAGTCAGATGATCCGCCGGATCTACTGCAACCCAGCCTAACTACCAGCTTTGGGCATCCTTGAGGACGGTCCCAACATGCAAAAATGAACGACAAGGCCTGCAGATATAGACCTACCATGGCCCCAGGGTTGAGCGCTCAGTTATCCAGGCTCCTGTATACCCGCTGTGTTGTATGGTCGCTGGCACAATTTTCGCAGACATACTTTGCGCGGACATGTCAAGCCGGCGGTATGTCCCCACAGGTCTGGCCAGGGCAGAGAGATGAAAAGGTATGGGCTCAGTTTACAACTCCCTTCAACCCAAACGGAATTGCCGATCCGGGACGCTCGCTCTTTGCTAAGTGCTGGAACTACCCTGATCTTGATCATGGCTGGACGGACCCCCCTTTCAGGCCGCCCCGAGTGAGCTCCAACTCAGGCCGATGATAGTGTTCTGGGTTTACAAGGCTCGCGCAATCACCTAGCCCACCCGGGCTGGTCGAATTGACAGCTGATCACCAACGGTGTAAATCCTGCCGCACTAGTAGTCCATGTAGAATAGATGACAGGTTTGGGCCGAGCCACCAGAAAGGCGGGCCACAAAGTACAGGACCCTTGCCAAAATGCAGTATTGGCCGCCCGATCAGTCAAGCCTGACTGTTGGAGAAGAAGGGGCGTACAGTAGTAGCTTTTACGTGGCGCTGGATTTTGTCGGCTCTTCGCGACTTGCGTCAAAGAGTGCTAAATTTTGACGCAACAGGCTGGGCGGAGAGATACCGGGTCCCACTGAGGAGCAGACTATGCATTTCACACATCTCGGTTCGTCTCAACCTCACTCCCTGTGGGATATCTGGCATGGAGACTCTGCAGTACGTAATGGTCAAATGCGAAGGAGGGACCCATTGACCCGACCCGCAAAAGCCGCCCGCCCACCGTCAAGATTTCTTTGTTGCCCGTGGGTTCGTCCCGCAAGGGTCCGAGGGCTCGTGGGCCGGTGCAGATGCAAATACCGAGATGCGGGCCGGGCGGAGAAAACGGGCACTGGTCACGGTGCTTCTGCTTGTACAAGACCGGTCTACTCTGCGATGACGAGATTTGATTAGTGCGGAGGCCTTCCTTCTACTGTGTAGGTTGCCCGGCGCCATACGCTGGGTTTTCTCTTCCCGTGGAGAGCACTCTGCGTCGCGCCAACTGGCGCCGGGCCTGCTCTTCTTGGCATGGCGGAGCAAAGGAGATGAGCCCCGTTGAGGCAAGGCATGTCATCTAATCGTCTGTGTGCAGTATCTAGTGTTACCGCCTCCGCTCAGACCTCGCCGGCAGCGGCACAAGCCATCAGATCTTGGAACTACGGAGCTTGACACCTTGACAAACCCAATTCATCAGGATGTGGGCAATGGCAGTGCGCAGTAGCCGGCCCTCCCACGACCTGCATGCAGGTCTGCAGGCATACACGTGCAAAACATGACACTTCCTGGTAGGCCGTGCAACGTTGAATGGACCCTTGTGAGCACGAGCCCGCTGCACAGCATTACCAGTAATCACTCAAAGTCAAGGGAAGGGAAGGGAAGGGAAGGGAGGGAAAGCAAATGAAAGACGACAAGGAAAAGGCCATGCAGTGTCACTGTTGCGAAGTGTGCCTGGAGAGGGCACAATACCATGCGCTGGTCCTCGATCAGCCAGTTTCTAATTGCATACCGCCCAGGCAAGAGAATCTGAATCTGGACCGCGTCCTTGTGGGAAAAGAGAGAGCCGGAGAGAGAGGGAGAGAGAGAGAGATAGAAGGTTAGAAGAGATAGTGAAGGGGGACAAAACACCACTGTATTCCGGGATGTTTCCAAGGACAACGAAAGTCGTAAGATGATCACCAGATTCTTTAGATAGCGCCAACCTTGTCCCACAGCCCAAACCCTTTTGTTGCGTCGGTTTCTCAAAGTTGCGTACATTGGCAGGTCTCCAATATGAGACGATCGAGGCACATCAGAGAGTGTGTGGTGACGGGAGGGATGAGGATTCGAGTTGCCCAGGTCAGGGTCCTCGGCGCACCCACCCAGGCAGTCGGCCGCTTGTCCATGTAGCGAACAGCAGGAGCAGGTATGCCGGTATGTACGTACACTTGTACATTGTAGTCAGGCACGCTGGCACGCAGTGGGCGTGGCCTTCTCACACGCATGAGGTTTCCAGCACGTGGTAGCCCCCCGCCCTCTGAACCCGGGGCAAGTCTTGTTGTGCTTCCGCGCAGTAGTCGGCCGCCATACAGCAGTAGTGCATCTGATGCATGCACGCACTAGTCCCTTTGGTATGTGGCACTGCGTACCACAGTAGCACATGCAAGTATCCACACTCATGCGAGTCATGGCTGTCATACTGTCAAAGCTGGGGGGACGAATGTGAGAACCGATAGCCCTGCTGCACAGGACATGCAAAAGCGGCTGTTGTGGCGGCAGACGAAGGCTTGTTAGCATCTCAGCTCGTAGGAACCGAGCTGGAACCACACGCGCTGGCGAAGCAACCACAGGTACGTGTAGATGGCGCTCTCGTCAATGCGAAGCATGAGGCCACCGTCGGTGAAGTCAATCTCGAGCAGATGCACGGCTTGGACGTTGCCGACCAGGGCTGCCAGGGAGGGGACAGGATGGGTGTGGGTTGCATCGGGCATGACCCCCGGACGTGACAGGAGGGCTCTACCCTGAGCCGGCAGAAGCCCACAGGTTCGCGGGCCCACGAGTAATTCCCCGGAATGTGTGTGTGTGTGTATCTGCATGCAGGCTGGGATGACGGTGTCACGATCGGTCGCGGCAGGCCGCAGAGCACGCTCACTGAGGTGTGGGTAGTCCTGTGGCATGGCATGGCGTGGCACGGCTTGACTTGTTTGACGATGGCGTCGAGCTTGAGGGGCGGCGAGTGATGCTCGCCCGTCCAGAAACGGCTGAGGCTCGCAGTACACAGTCCTGGACAGTAAGTTCAAAGTGCAAGATGGCGTCTAGACCTCGCAGCAAGTATGGTACACAGTACACAACATACAGCCGAGGTGGGTGTCCCGTCGATACTACGCAATGGTCCTTGATCTCCCCATGGCAGATCCTTCCTCCTGCCCAGCCCCTGAGGGTCAAAGCACCGTACGTTGTACGCCATGTGGAGACGCCAGAGCCGAAGCTCATTTTGGTGCCAGCTCGCCAATCTCCTCTCCCAATTGACAGAAGATCAGGCAGCCAGTGGCTCTGGGCTAGCCGCAAGCAATTAGGTAGGCGTCGGCGGGCACAGTTGGCCTTCCTAATCTTTTGAATTTTCCTCCCTTGACGGCTGGGTTTTCTCCCGCTTGCCTCGGCCTGGCGAAATAGTCGTGCGTCCAGAGGGGCGCACTGTGAGATCGAGATTGGGGCCTGGGCCTGTCATTGCACAGTAGCCCCTGAAGGCCCTTGTCGTTGTCGTCGTCGTCGGGCACATGAGATGGGCGTGTAGCGCGTGCAGCTCAAGTGCTGATTGACGATCCAACCCGACTCGTGCTGGCCAGGGACTCTTTCACTCGGTGGGAGTTGGAGGATGAATGAATGAATGAATGAATGAATGGATGAGATGGGATGGGCCCGGGCTGGCCATGGACAGGAGGTGCTGCAAGGTGCCGCAGGGGTGCCTCGTCTTGAACAAATCCATATCTCATTCAGCTGCAACTGGAATCGGATTGTCGAGATACCCGATTCGACAGCTCACATCCGGCCCAGCAGTCCGGCAGGCCGGGTCCCTGAAACCTGGAGATGCTAGCGGCCATCACCATCGCACCGCAATTTGCTGTGCCAGAGAGGATCCAGACACCCAGAGTACCCTGAGTACCCAGCGATACCCAGCGTACCCAGAACATCTCTGACGGCCCAGACCAGGCTGTTGTTCGTCTGCCTCCCTGCCTCCCCGGGTGCCTTCTTCCACCTTCCTCCACCTCCGCCCCGAGTGCTCGACCCGGTCAGTCACCACTCACTACTCACTGGTGCACTGCAGCCCGAGGCCGACAGATCTGGCTGTGGTGGCCCCGGGTATAAGACGGACGAACCTGCCCGGGGGCTCTTGCCGGCAATGCACAATCGGCATGGCCTATAGTGTATATTTACCTGTCAGTATGGAGATCAGTGCAGCCGCCTGCATTGCTTTTTCTCGAGCAGCCGGGACCCGAGAGACAATGGAGGCTCGAACGGGACTCGAGGCGATGTCACCCACGCCGGAAGCCAGTCCTCTTCGAGCCCCCCCTCCCCTGCACGCCCTGCAATGTTCCTTGGTCACTGGGCGATGTCGCATAACAACAACAAGATTCGGCCTCGTAATGGAGGACCAGAGTCCAACGACATGTCAGCGCTATGCCATATCCAACCCACGAGGCAAGCATTGGCAAGGAAGCCCGCCATCGCCTCGTCTATCGAGTGTGCCACCGCGAGAGTCTGTTCGCGTGTCACACACATGGGAGCCTCTGAGTCTGGGGAGGCAGGGAGGGAGGGGGACGTGGACGTGGACGATGCGGGGCTGGCTGCATTGGTCCTCCAGGTCCTCCTGGACCTGCTGTGTGCAGGCGGCACCCTGGCATTGCTCGGTCGATGTGGCATGTGAATGTCGCCATCCATGCCCCTGGCCGTGTGGTGCTGATCGACGGCTTTTCTGGGCTCTGGTACTGTGTACTGTGGTACATATAAGATAATTCAAGCCTTGGGGATGATGGGCACGGCTTCTTGGTCTCCCGTCCGCTGGCCCAGGCCCGTTCTGGTGAGGATGCACATCGGGATAGCCACTTACTCGGTGCACCATATAAGTACGGAGCGGACTAGATCCCATCCAGCCCATCTAGGGGGTCAAAGTCTTCCCTCCCGCACTTCCCGCGAGCCTTGGGCGCGCGGTAGAAGCTTGGTCTCTGCGGTCTCTGCCTTCTTTGAGGCCACATGTCGGGCCCAGCCTCTTCCCCCCCTTCGAGTCCAAACCGTGACGGGAGGGTCCTCAGCAATCTCCCCAGTTGGCTGTCACCGCAGCGCGGGCCCAGCTGAAAGTCTTAGTGTTTCTTGACACTTGCGGGGCTCCTTGGCCCGGCATGTTTGCTGCTACCCAGTAACTCCAGGGTGACGAGGATTATGTTTTCTCAGGTACAACCACCTCCGAGCCACCCCCGACCCCGTCCCGCCCAATCGTATACACGCCTTGACTGTGTATATGTACGCACGAGTAGAAACAAGGTCGAGGCTGCAGCCGTACGACACCTGTGGGGTGGGCCCACGATGCTCGAGTTAGGGTCCAGGCCTGGCCAGACATGTATGTATACACAGGGTAATAACAACTCAGTCAGTGATTTGCCAGCAGCCGTCAAGCAAACCACGCGCAAGAGGCCAAAGTGAAAAAAAAAGGCGTTAATCAATCGGGCCGGGTGCAGAAATCAACCACGGAAGCCTCCTGTCAGGCCTGTGCCCACTGGCCAAGGATCATATCAGGAAAGCCCCGTCTCCACTGTTCGTGCGCAGCAGGGGAGATGCCAGACCTGACTGCCAGGGATTTACTTGCAGTCGCCTCGAGAGAGGGGCACACACAGGGGTTGCCTGACAAGACGAACAGAGCGCATGTGTGCTGTTGGTGGAGGCGATGCCGTTGCCATTGGGATTCGAGGGACGAGAGTAGCCGCCTGCTTGATAAATAACGAAGCAGCTCTCTCCCCGGGGCCCGCCTACAAGCACGCGAGCTCTCCTTCTCTTGGCCCGATCTCCCCTTTCTTTGTCTGTTTTCCCTCGCTTATATACCCCATTTCTTCCTTGTCGCCCCATCGGTCCTTTGTTACAAGGGCGTGTGTACGTGTAATTATATCAAACTTGCCTACCGGACAGTGGCCCGCCTGCCGTTGTCCCCGTCCCATACCAGCCCACCAATCTTGAGCAGCGGCGGTATATCTTGTTGTTGTTGTTGTTGTTGTTGTCGTTGTTGTTGTCCGTCCGGTTCCCGAGCCATCACTCACCACGACGAGAGTCGCTTGTGGGAGCTTCCTCTCCAGCGGATAAGCAGCCATGGCTCCCCGGAAGAAGGAGACGGCTCTCGAGCTGTGCGACAAGGCCACGGTGCTCGGCAACACCATCGCCATCCGGATGCTCGAGTACCTCAGCACGGTCAAGCACCATGTCCAAGGCTTCAAGGAGCTCGCCAACGAGTTCCTCGAGGTTTGTCGGATCCTGTGGGCCATCGAGACGGGGCTCACCACAAATAAGCACTCGAACCTGCCCGCCGACATGACCGTGGAGCTCGAAAAGCGGTTCCGCCAGGCCAACGACGACTTTATTGTGCTAAACCAGCTGGTGACCAGGTTCCTCGACAACGACAAGAAGCACGGCTTCGCACGGCTTTCCAAGGGCTTCAAGATGATGTTTGCCGACTCGGACGTGCACAAGATGCGTGCGAGCCTCGAGAAGACGCGCGAGGCGCTGAGGATGTCGGCCCTGGTCTTCCGGTGGTCCCTCGGCGAGGTGGACGTTGATTCCACCATTGGCATCGGCTACACCGGCCTGGCGGCGGCCCTGGACAGGCTGAACGGCACAAAACGGACCAACTCGGCAGTCACCGTCCAGCCGGCGGCGACACCCTCGCAGCAGCAACTGTCGACGCCGCAGCCGGCCCCCTCAGAGGTAAGCCGACCTCGGACATTCGACACAGGCCACGACCTGCCTCCCGCGCTTCCACCGCTGAACATCATGGACCGGCAGTCAACGACGAGCCACGACTTCATGGGCAACCGCATAACCGGCACGACGGCCGTCGACGACCTCCCGGACCTCCCAGACCTGCCGGACCTCGTGGGCGGGATGCCGGACCGCGCGCCGTCCAGGTCGGTAAGAGATGGCCCCGGCAGCCTGCGGTCCTCCAAGGGGCCGGCCCAGAGCTTGGTAAGGGAAATCCCGCCATCGGACATGTCCAGCCCGACAGGAAGCAGCAGCCGTGGTAACAGCACCACCCAGACAGACAACGCGTCCACCCACACGGCCGAGACCGAGACGTTACTCGAGGATCTCCTGTCCGAGGCCGACCTCAACGACGGCAACAAGTCCCCACAGCAGGTCACGCGCATCAAGGCAGACCCGGCCACCGTCCCGCGGTGGACGCCGAGGTACAGCACGGGGAGCAACGTGCCGCAGTACAAGGCCGCCCTGGCGCAGGCGGTGCAGAAGAAGAACCACGGCGTCATCGAGCAGCTGCTCGACCGCGGCGTGGCCCCCGACACCCTCACCGAGATCAACCTTCTCCGCGAGGCCGTCATGAACCGGGACCCCGAGTCTGTCCGCCTCCTGCTGCTCTTTGGCGCCGACCCCAACAGCATCGACAAGAACGGCTTCTCGCCCCTCTACACCGCCACCGAGCTGGGCTACCTCGACGGCGCAAAGATGCTCATCAAGTACGGCTCCGACCCCAACCTCAGCGCCGGCCCGGACGCCGACTCGCCGCTGGCCATGGCCGTGCTGGACAACAAGCTGGAGATGGTCCAGCTGTTCCTCATGTACGGCGGCGACCCCAACCGCGTCATGGCCAACGGCAACACGGTGCTGATCCGCGCCATCAACCGCAAGACCCCGAAGCGCGTCGTCGAGCTGATGCTCAACTACGGCAGCGACCCGGACGGCAAGAACGGCGAGGGCACCAGCCCCATGTACCAGTGCGTCAGCGTCCAGCGCCTCGACCTCGCCATCCTGCTGCTGGACCGCGGCGCGAGCGCCGACCTGCCCGGGCCCAAGCACCTCCTCTGGCCCAGCGCGTACCAGCCCCAGTTCCTCAAGCTGCTGCTGTCGCGCGGCGCCGACTTCCGCAAGGCCCCCGGCATCATGGAGCTCGCCACGAGCATCAACAACATCGAGTCGGTGCGGACGCTGCTCAGCGCCGGCGTCGATCCCAACGCCAAGAAGGACGGCGTCTACACCCCGCTGTGCTCTGCCATCCGCGACAACCGCGGCGACATCGTGACCCTGCTGCTCGCCAGCGGGGCGGACCCGAACCTGCCGGCCAGCGAGTACCCGTGCTTCAAGTGCGTCACGCACCACCGGAGCCACTTCCTGCCGCAGGTCATCGAGGCCGGCGGAGACCCGACCGAGCCCAAGGGCATCATCGAGAAGGCGGTCCAGCACAACAACAAGGACGCGCTGGTCTTCCTGCTCGACTACGGCGTCGGCGTCAACGTCAAGTCGCCCGAGGGCTACACGCCGCTGACCACGGCCATCCGCGAGGACCGGGCCGACATGGTGGACCTGCTGCTCGCCCGCGGCGCCGACCCGGGCATCCGCGGCCAGGACTGGCCGCTCTGCATGGCGGTGAAGCGGCCCAACATCCTCAAGAAGCTGCTCCCCGCCGTGTCGAACCCCAAGATGTTCAAGGGCGTGGTGGAGATGGCCGTGTGCGCCAACCAGCTCGAGAGCATCAAGCTGCTGCTGTCGGCGGGCTTCTCGGTCGAGGCAAAGAACGGCGGCGTCTTCTCGCCCCTGACCAGCGCCATCCGGGAGGGCCACAAGCCCATCGTGCACTACCTCATCGACGAGGCCGGCGCCGACGTCAACGCCCCCGGCGAGCACCTGCCCATCATCAAGTCCATCCGCCGCATGCGCAACAACGACACGGAGATCCTGGAGCTGCTGCTGGCCCGGGGCGCCGACATCAACCTGATGTACCGAGGGTGGAACGCCGTGCTGCAGGCGGTCGAGAACGGCGACGCCCACGTGCTCAAGATCCTGGTGGAGAAGGGCAACGGCATCGACCTGGAGCAGCGCGACGAGAACGGACGGACCGTCATGGACATCGTGCAGAGCCATGGCTGGGAGGAGGCCGTGACTATCATCAACGGCGGTGGAAGGCGGTAGGTGATGTCAGGCCATTGTATGTTGGCTCCAGATCCAATCCGCCCTCCGCCCTCAACCCTCAACACTCAACACCCCCCTGTTCCCGAAAACGCCCCACACAGCAGCCCATTCTCACGCCCCGTTGAACCACCGACTGATGCGATCTGGCGTCGCCTTGCAATTGGATCTCATGCTGACCTCGGGCTCTTTTCCCGCCAGATTGAGTGTGTTCTCATCCTTGTCGTGGGGCGTAATATTAGGCGAAAACGGAGATTCAATGTCAATGTCCAGGACATCAATGGACACGATACGAGAGCCGGAAGACGAGTGACCGAGGGCCATGTGTCGATGATCAGATTTATGACGGCAGCGGCCGTCGTCGGGGTAATAGGGTCGCGTGACGCACCGGGAGGACCAGGTGTCCAACAATTTTCTCTTTGTCGCTGTGAGTAATATACCACGAACGTATTGTACGATTCAATGTCAAAATACCTAGTGCCTGGTCAGTGTTGAGGCACGCAGTTAGTGTCGGCCGTTGGCAGAGTCTTGTATGCATTGCAATATTCACACCGCACGCGTGCAACGATCACGTTGCGGCTTGTTGATGCTCTTTTTGACCACCTGTCTCCTTCGCTTCGGACCGTGATTCCGTGACGTTGATCGAATGATGCCTGCTGTATGTGGTCGAGGCGTTGTGCATGTGGTCAGCCCAGGCCTCAAAACTGCTCATTGCGCACGACACGAGTTGTTGCCTTTGTCCGCGGGTGACGGTGTCCTTATGTGCTTGTTGAGGACACTTGACCCTAGGACTTTGGCCGAGTCGGGTTGGAGGGAGACGGTCGACCTGCTGTAACGCTGGAGATTCATGCAACCAGGTGCGCTGGGGCTTGGCCTCGCTGCAACAGATCGTGACCTGTCTGTCGCCAGGCCTCTACCTCGGCATGAAAAATTGCATCCATCGTCGTCCGCCTCCGCATCATCCAATCTCCCGTATCTTCCGACCTGTCAACTGGTCCATAGGCTTGCCAGTTCCGGCCGGCCATGCAGACAGCACCCCAGGCTCCGTCTTTACCAGATACACACAAAAGAGGCCGGGGCTTGGGTAGGCGGTCACACGGACCTCGTCTCGAGATCTCGCAAATTCATTAGGGGGGTGGCATTAAATCTTATAGTAAATGGCTGTGGGCTTCACCCTGACGACGTGCAGCACATACCAATGTGCACAGCGTGATCATGAGCCCGCGCTAACACAGTCGTCCATCGCTGTATGAATGTACCGTTTGATTCAAGCCCATCCAAAAACCATCATCGATGAAAATAGATCATGAGAAACATTCGCCTTCTGAACCTTGCCCCCATGATATCGTTGCCCAAATAGTGATACACATTTACAATGTCCCCTCATAACAATGAAACGCCGGTACTCATGATGTCTTCCTGTGAGTTCCACTCACATATACTTCCATGACTACCTCTTCGAACACAATGTTACGCTATGCTGAATGTAATAAGCTTCTGACAGGATGATGAGATTAAAAAGCAATGGTGGTATTGGTGTCGCAGTCAACTTTTCGTCCAAAAAATCAGCCATCGTCGCCCCACTCCGGAAGCATTCCTACGGCACTGATCCTAGCGGCCTTCTTTCTCGCCCGGGACTGTGGCTCTTGAGGCTTTTCCTCGACTTGTGAGTCCTCCTCGTAGTGGCTCGAGGTTGACTCGGGCCTCTCCGGGACGGGCGTGATAGTGTGGTGAGAAGCATCTCGTAGATCCTGGCCTGGTTTGTTGTACGCATGCTCGGATGAGTGCCTGATATGGCGTTTCGTCGATCCGTGGTCCGTTCGCAGCTGGCGTGCGGGCTTCGAATGTATAGAGGCGCTATTTACAGCCGCAGCCGACGATGCGCGGCTGTGTGAGGCCTTTGACGTGCTCGCGGTGACCGTCGAGGAGCTTGCAGGAGCAGGAAACCGCTCAATGTTGTCTATGAGGAAATCGCGCAACTCGGGATTGGATTCTACCACATCCTGTACCTCGCTGATTGTGCCGCCGAGGTACAGTAAAACCTGCTCGTGCTTCTCAGCTTTCGTGCCTGCATTGTGGGGGCGATTCGAGCTCGATTTCGTGGAAGGCGGCTTAGGGAAGAGCATGGTCGTCGCATCATTTTGCTTGTTGCGGCCACTGGCGGCGCTAGACACGTGAAGACTGGCTGGCGGTGGTTGTAAAGCCTTGGCCTTGACCGTCTTGATGCTGGAAAGCGACTCTTTCTTCGAGGCCTTCTTCTCATCATGCCCGCTATCCAGCCCAGTATCCACCGGTTCAGCAATCTGGTGGCTCTCACGCATGCGTGCCCGTTTTGCCCTCATAGCGGCAAGGAGCAGCTCCTCTTGCCGCGTCACAGCCATGAACCTCTCGTCTTCGGAACTACCCGTACCGCTGAGGGTCAAGATGGGACCACCGTGTTCGGGGGCGGAATCGTTTTGGTTCTGGATCGCGAGCTCCATGCTTGAAGGGCTGATGGGCGGTGTGGGCTGGCCCATTCGAGGCGACAGGCGAGTTCGGGGACTGCTGTGCTCATTCTCCTTGCCTCTGACCAGTTCGTGGTGACCATGTCCTATCGATGCAGCCCGGGACTGCAGCATGGCAATGTGATGCACCTCTGAGGCCTGTCTTGAGCCCGTCATGTGGGCCGGAGAAGGATGAGGTCGTGAGATCTGACTCGCAATTGATTCAGATGTCGAAGTGGATACCTGTGACAGTCGAGATGGCGATCGTACCGAAGAAGCTGTGGTGGAGGTAGAAGGTGCAACTCCGGGCCGTGGACTGCTGGAAGCCATTGCGCTCACGAGTGAGCTCGTGAGCGAGCTGGTACGAGGGTTGATTGGTGGCTGAGTCGTGGAAGTGCTTGTCATATTTTCTGGGATGGCGAGGAACTGCCCTTGGGGGTTCATGCTGGTACGAAACTTGCTCTTGGGATGTTTTCGCACTGGATCCTGCGAAGAGGAGGAAGTACTCGATGGCCTCCGACTGTCAAGGGGACTAGAGGCGCTATCAAGAGAGGTGACGCTGGGTATGGACATGGCTGTCCTCGGTGGTTCTGCGTCGTCATCCTCCGAGTCCGATGAAAGGGACAGCAGGCTAGTCGTATTGGGATCAAAATCGGTAAAGCTCTGGTCCGTCCTCTTGGAAGCCTTCGAGGTACGGGTGTGTCTACTGGACACACTGGCGGCATAGTCGGCTGGAGGCGAAGCCAAACCCGAGCTCGTGGCGGCAGACGGTGAATCCGACATTGCGTTGTGGCTATAGTCCTGAGGAAACACGGTGTACGGTTGGCGGGTAACTGCAGACAAGGATGGCGAAACGTGGTGCCGGGGCTTGTTCGGGGGCTGCGGTGCTATCGATACACTCTGTCGAACACCGGGTCGCGAGGTAGAAGGTGCTTCTGGCTCGGCAGCGCTGGCGTTGTGCCGCGAAGCCGGCCTTCCGCTGTCGCCACCCATGGTGTCGCGGAAGGACGTGTCTTCGTAGTGCTGGTACAGATTGTACAGCGTACCAGTGTCCGTGGCCCGCTTGCGCAAATTTGCGTTCTTGATGTCGGAGCCTGATGCACTGGCCCGCTCTGGCCTTGGGCCTCTCAGGCTGCGTAGGCTCTCTTTAGTGAGCTTTCTTCGCAAGCCCTTTTCAGGCTTGGGTTCGCATTCGGATGGCGATGAAGCCGGTGAGGACGAGGACATAAAGGACGGCGATCGTGTCATCAGGTCGGGCCCCAATACCATGCTGCTACCCTTTTGAGTCAGTTTCGAGAATGCCCTCCTGGACGATGCCCCTGCGTTGGGCAAGAGATGTGTCAGATCCAACCTGTTTGGCTTTTTCCGCTCAGGTTTTGGGGGCGCGGGTGCGGGCCGGGGAGAGTCCATGTCCAAGAGCTCCCATGCCTTGTCCGGCAGACCCTTGGCTATTGCCGAGTTGGCGGTCTGCTGAGATATCGACAGGGGTAGCTTCGTCTTGTCGTAGTAGGAAACGATGGTGGAGCTTGACCGGCGCCGCCTCAGACTCGAAGCATCCGTGGTGGTGTCCGGATTGTGAGTGCGCCCAGCGTTACTGTCGCCGACCCCCAGCCCCCTTGGTATTATGTCTGACTCTTGATCCCATGCCGGCCTTGCATTGGTCCTGCTAGGGGCCACCGTGGGGCTCTCCTTGACGGTGCTCAATGGTGAACGGGATCTGGAGATGGTGCCTGACGCTGTGGTTTCCGAGATGGTAACACTGATTCCGCTGACTCCCGAGACGGCGGAGTGTGTCTCCCAAAGCCTGGACTGATCGCTAGTGCTGGATATGGGTGAGGCCGTGTCGATGTTGATCTCAGCCGCTCCGAGCAGCTTGCTGGCTTTGTTGGTCATGGGCGCAGATATGCTCTGCACCTCGTGCGTCTTCTCCTTCGGCCGCCGATGCGGCATGGGGAACTTGAACTTGGTCGTACCCCCCATTGTGATAATAGCTGCCGAGAGACCCCGTAGCCCCGTCCCAGCCTACCTCCCAACGGTCCCCTTGTGCGTCGCTCTCGTCTCTCTCGGTATGTCTCAATGCGCCCACAGCTGTCGCGCGGATGGGGAGTGGGCGGTTTGTGGCAAATTTCGATAGAACAATGCAGTGTTCCTTCCCCGGATCCATCTGAGGACTGAAAGCCCAAAATACAACTTCCCCAAGTCCCAAAAGAAAGGGCCGAAACCCAAGAAAAAAGACAGAACAGAAAGGAACAGGACAGGACAAGACAGGACAGGACAGGACAGGATGGGAGGGGCGAGGATGCTGGGGAAAGACCGATAGCTATATTAAGGGTGAGGATACCGCTGTCATTAAAGCATGCGTGGAGGTGGGTCCTGGCCCTGGACTGGTGAGTGGCACGTGGGGTGCGATCGCCAACAGCGACGGCGACGGCGACGGTCAATTGCGCGCCGGGCGACCCGGAGGAAGGGACCAAGGAGCAGTGGTGGAGCCTCCAGGTGGGAGATTGGCGATACTGCTGGTGTTGACGCCTATGGTGATGGCGGACGCGACGAGGGCAGTGCGTGAGCAGAGCTGACGTGGAGAAGAGGGAACAGGGCCCAAGGGCACAGGTAGCAGTGTGGTATTCTGCAAGAATTCCTTGCCAAATAGTGTGAGAGTTGATTCTGGGTATCGGTAGGGGAGGGAGCTGCTGCAGGGATTTGTGGCCGTCAGGTCGTGCAGAAGCAAGCAAGTGATGCTCGTCTGGTCACGGACGACATGTTCCCTGACCCTGACGGGTGGAAAACAAAATGAGTCGACAAGGCACGTCAGTCTGTTAAGACGGACGCAATGCACTGGAGCGTGACGAACCCAGGGAAAAGGTTCCCATAAGATTTGGTTATGACAGGTCGGGCGGGTCGTGCTGAAGGCAAAGAAAGCCGGAGCCAGCGTGTGGTATGGGCTGAGCAGAGAGGCTGGCCCAAGAGTGGTCGAGACTGAGAAGTGACGGCAATCACCTCATGCTCCAAACGAGTGCGACTACCCAAGGTACCGAAGGTACAGAGTACTCAGGCAGTGTGCGGTGGACAGCCAGGGGCGAGAAGAGGCAGAGATGGCGCAAGGGCCGACCAGGCCAACCTTGAAGACTCCCAGAGTCGGCGCAGGGACAGCCAGAACCCTGCGGTAGCGTGTGGTGGAGATCCACTGCCGGCGTTATGTTAAATTACGCCCACGAGGGAAAGGAGGGATGTGAGCGGGAGGCGACGACTTTGTGACGACAAAAGTGGCAAGGCCCGAGAAATGATTGAGGGCGCAAATTACGACCTGGCCACTTTCGGACAAGAACAGAAATAGTCAGAATCTTGAATACGGAGGAAGACAGGTCGAGGGCAAGGAGATCCCGACCGACACTGGGCACGATGTACGGGCTGGCAGGCTCGTAGACTGGCAGGCTGGCGGTATTCACAGGGCGAAGAGGGGAGTCGTCTCCTGTCCTGTCCTGTCCCGTCTCGTCTTCGTCTCGTGTTGGGAGGAGGGGGCTAGGAGGAGACTTTTGGATGCTGGGTGCCAAGTGCCAGATGTCAGATGCCAGATGACAATGCCAGATCAGATCCCACGTTGACAGTTGGATGGGTGGCCGGTATCTCAGTGCTGATGAGCAGTGGGATTCACCAACACTGCTGCGAATGCCGCGTAGAGATGAGTAGATACCCAGTACTTGTAGACTGCGTGTAAGGTGGCAAAACAGGGTGTAAAAGCAATGGGAGAAAAGTGTGTGTGGGGGGGAGGAGATGCAAGAGATGCACCTGCAGCTGACCCCTGCAGGCTTCCAAGGTTGTTTCTCCATTCTTTTGCAGTCTTCTGCAGTCCGTCCGACAGTAAGTTGCTGTTGATATAACCTAGGTACCAAGCCTACCTCACCAGGGCAAGGGCGCCCGCCAGACGTGCGTGGGCTGCAGGTGCCGAAAAGTAAACTCGCCCAGCACTGGGACGAGGAACAGGACGCAGACGTGGAGTGGAGGGGAAAAGGGTACCCATGGCCGCAACACGACCTCTTCTGGCCCGAGTGCAGTGCACGCGATGCTACATTCTCGAGTTGTAGTTGCAATTGCAGTTGCAGTTGCAGTTGCAGTTCCAGTGAAGCCCACGTTGTACATGTATTGTATGCCTTGTTATTCGCATTGCCCAGATGCAGCAGCAGGGAGCAAGCAAGCAAACAGGCCTGACAGGCAAGACAGGCAAAGCGACCACCAGGGCTGCCAGGGCAGCATGCAGGCAGGCAGGAAGGGGAAGGTGGGAGTGGTAAATTACGGTCACGCGGACGGGGCCAGCCAAAAGGTACGCCCACTCCGTCCGTCTCCGCCCTCCGTTCTCTCGCTCCGTCTTTGCCATCCCCACCTCTTCCGTCGACGCCTGCGCGTGAATCAGCCACGCAATCCTTGTTTCCCTCACGCGACTCAGTCGGGCTCTTGCCCGTCTCTGCCGGCCCGCGGCCTTCCAGGTCGGTCAGGTCGGTCAGGTCGGTGCCGTCGAGGCTGCATACGCGTATCCACACACCAGTCGGCCACTGGCCAAACACATGCAGCAAAGCCGCCCATCAACTCGCCCGTGAGCAGAGCCGCATCTGCAACCTCTGCAACCTCTGCGACGGCTCTGCCAGACTGCCAGAGCTCTGGCGACATCGGCTGCTACTCCAAACACACACTACTGCAGTCGAACAGGAGGAAACTGAGCAAGCCGCATGCAGAGCTGAAACATGACCCCCGCTTCCGCCGCGCCCCCTCACCCAACGCAAGCCTCCAGTGCCTCCCCCGCAGTGCCCTCGATTTAATCTATCTGAAGTCGCTGCTCACGTTTGACGCTGGCGGACCCCGTGCCATTTGACCACAGGCTAAGAGGAAGGAGAAACCGAATCAGGTTGCATCTCGACGCTCGAGTCGCCCGTTCGTGATAATGGTGGGCACTGACGCCGAGCTGTCATCACGCTGCCGAGCTTCTCCGGTGCGGATACGGCCACCTCCACCCAGCGACAACTTCGTGGGGCTCGCATGTTGCACGTTGCAACATGCAACACGCAGAACCCCCCGGCTTGCCAGACTCTCACCTTCGCCCGGCCGTGACGGCATGCGCCACATTCTCGGCACACCGCAAATCCTCGACTTGGCCGTCCTGACTCGGCCAGACCCCGCCTGGCTGGCTACCTGGGTGTTTCTCGCCATCTGCCGAGGTACGGGTTCTGGGTACACCAGTCAAGAGCCCATAAACCCAAAGACGCCTCTCACCTGAGGCGTGAGAGCTGATCCCGGTCCGGTAGGGCCTCGGAGGCCATCCCCTCACTTGCCAGCCTGCCAAACGCTACCGCGCCTTCAGCGCATTCACAGTATGTGAACCCAGATCCAGCAAGCCGGAGCATCACCGAGCTTAGAGCGACAAGCCCGCGCGCGAGCGGGCGCCACTGCCGGTCGATCGATCTGGGCATAGCTTCTCACCCGGGCACTGCATGCCTCTCGACACAATCGACAGCATGCAGGTGCCTGCATACTGCTATACTGTGTATCCGCTCATGTTCCCAACGTGCACTGGATGTGCCGTGAAATCAGATTGCCGAGCCTGCAGGCGGCCTGAGCTTATAACGATGCTGGGGGACGGTGGCCGGGCGGAGAAGGTGTGAAGCGGGCGTGGCTGCGTGGCTGCGTGGGCAGGCAAGCAACCCGCGCGCCTTCATCACTACTACGGAAGCAGTAGAAACTTGCTTGGCACGCCGTGACGCGGTGCCTCGACATGACAGCAAGATACCTTGTTGCTTGCCAATCCCACTCCTACGCACATTGCAACCCCCTTCATTTCACATCGTCGCAGACAGCGAACGCCCTGGTTTCTGTGCCCGTGCTCTCCACCACTGCACAATCCAGCACGCTTATCCAAAAGCCATAGCACGGCGAACGACCAAGCACCAAGGTGAGTCTTGGTCCGCGTACCGGGTTCTAATCTTCCGCCGCCACCTGTAGCGTTGCTACCATTGCACCAGTGCGACGTTGGAGGTAGCAATTGGACTTGGGCCTGAGGCTTGAGAGCCCGTCGAGGAACCAGGGACACCCACTTTCCTCGACGCCAACCAGAAATTTGGACTAGCACAATCTTTCCTTCTCTGGCAAAGCTGTGCTGTAGTGCAGCCACGGGCGCCGTTATGAGGCGACCATACAGGACGTTGGATTACATTTTGGCCATTTACAGTCGGCGTGAAGGGAATTTTTCCCGGTCAGCCGAGTTTCAGACCCTTAACTCGGCTTGGCACCTGAACTGTTGTTGTCAAGGAATCCTGCCTGTTCGGAATGCGTCGCGCGAAAACCAGAGTGGCAGAAGTGGCTTTGACTGTGATACTATCCTATGCTATGGTCTCTGTCCGTCATACATACCGCCGGCTATAGGACGGACCAATGGAGCAGCGCCGAGGGGAGCGCATCCGACTGGATGCCCGCTGGCTCTTCGCCTCTGGCCCCAAGCCAAGCAAGCCACCAAGGTTTGGGCCAGAATCCAGATCGTCGTCAACGTTCTCCTTGGGCCCCGCCAGTCCCGCCCGGTCCTTGCCGTCCCGACCCCGACAGGCTCTTTCGTCGGCTCGCGGTTTATGCCGAACCAGCTTCGAACAGACTCTTGTGGGTTCATCCTCACATCCTCTTTCAAGGTTGCTCCTTCACGGCTGGACTATATTTGAGGAGGAGCTCCCGTTGAAGGGTTAGGGTCTCTCACATCTGCTGTGGTCAGAAGATAATTGAATGCGACATGTGCCTCTCAATGGCTTTGACAAGTTGTTCTGGTTGTGTCCAAATTTGACTTGAGGTTCGAAAAAGCACGTGGATGATTCCACTCGTACGCAAGGCAGTAGTTGACCAAACTTATTCCTCGCGTTTCCATTTAACACCTCGTTCTGGTGGCGTCCAGAAACGGAGCCATGTCACGACACAACTCAGTTGGGGCACCGGAGTGAGTTTGCCTGAAACTGCACCAAGATCAGCAGCAAATTGGCTTGCCGAACGTGGACATCACGGTACAGTTCCGGTACCAGGAATCTTCTTCGGACCCTGGATAACTATGAATAGCCTCCCTGTGTAATGCAACCTCGAGGCCCCTTCACATCTACTTTCAACTGAGTTGAACAACGACTGGACGCACGACAGCACTTCGGGCAGTGCCGGACTCGCATTTCCCGGCATTTAGGTGGGCGAATTCGTCAATCTTACGGGTTAAAGCTGCTGACACCTAGATGAACCGGTGCCTTGGGAATTTATACTTAGTCTTTTGATCACGTAATGTGACGCAGAGAACATGCGATCCAGCCCTGTAGCTAAGATAGAAGGCTGCAAAACCACCTCTTCGCGCAGATACGCTCGATTCCAAAGCATATCGTAACGTGGCCAAGGCAGTGCTAGAGTACGAGCCTGTATGTGCCACCTGTTACACGAAGCCCTGCAAATTGCAAGACTCGTAGATACTGTTGGGTCCGCAAGTCTCAAGAAACGTATAGACGTATCCAAAGCTAAGGGGCAGTAAATGGAGACCACTACGAAAGGTCATGTGGCAGGTGTGTTGTATTCTGTACGGCTGCCCGCCTGGGTTGCTGCCAGTCCACCAATACGGGCTTACATCGACACTGCCAGAATAGACGCTGTTCTCGAGTGGAAAGCGGGAGTTTGTGGCGTGGGCATTTTCAGATGGCCAGAGATATTATCAGACGAGGATTGGTTGGTATCTCGTATTATGACCAAGCTAATACAATATAAGTATCAGGACAGCTTGCCAGCTTATATGTACTTAGGCGCGACGCGAAGAAGTGCCATTGCGGAGAACAGTATGCTGCAGGCTCGCAAGAGTATACTTCTGAACGGCCTCGGATGACCATTGTGAGAATTTTGGCTCTAGTCCTTCGCCCACAGGCTTCACTTGACACGGACTGAAGCTTCAAATACGGACTCTCATCCTTGCGCGATGAAGGGAGAGTCCCAGGACATTCGCAACCTCTCTCGCCATGTCAGATTTTCGTCCCAGGTACCATAAAGCCCTCACACAATCTTGACAACGGTCGGAATTGTCCCTGAATTCATCAATCGAGATTTCTGACGCAATGTTGCCATCAATATCGGACAGTCCCATGCCTTCCAGAAGGATTACCGCCGCCCGGGAAAAGGTCCTAATCAAGATCATCGTCCACTGCAATGGCCCGAGTTAGTAAATATTCAACCATATCAGCAAAGCCATATATATCCTAGCCCATCAAAGAGGCTCCGGCCCAAGCTTGTCTCGTGGGTTCAATACAACTACTACGCTAATCATGTTGTAGTGGCGTCGGAACTATACTCACGGGCTCTGTCAACAAAGCGCCTTCGCTCACTGCATGGTGGAAGTTGACCAATTCTCCGTAGTCGTCGTGGCGGGGTGTGGAGGCTTTCGCCAAGTCAGAAATCATGCGGACGCTGGCTGACCGGATGTGGCGAGCTTCTCTCGTCTTGGTCCGCGCCCAAGATCCAAACTCCACGCGCGAAGCTTGCTGTTCCACACACTCGACCAAATCTGCCAACAGGAGAGTCGCAAGCAACCAGTGCCCGAGAAGACACACGTACCAGCTCTGGATCCGAGCAGAGAGGGAGAGGTGATTGTGAATGCAGTCGGTAAATAGCGGGTGGTATAAACGGTCCCAGTGCCGGCAAACCATCAACGAGTCCTCTATGGCGTCCTGGATTGTCTCCCCTTCCACATCTCGGGCAATCAGGGACTGGAGGCGAGTAACTTTTCGGTAAAGAAGCACCTTGACAGGCGCAGCGTCTATTAGCTCCTGCGCAATAATCTCATCCGCGAGCGGCAGACGCAGCCCAGCGACCTTTGTTTGCTGGTCCTTGCTCAGTATAGTGTTCCATTGTTTTGCCGCGTTCGCCGTAACAGAGGGAGAAGACTGTGCAAAGGCCACGCTACCGCTGTCCTCGTCTGACACGGTGAGAGGTCTTTCTGTCATGGCTTTGTATAGGTGGTCAGCAGGTTTCTTCGTGGATTGAAAGTGCAATTCAGCAAGACTGGAACGCCTTCCTGGCAGCCCAGGCCTTTCGGACCCGAGTATCGCCGACACCTGTTCACTCACAAAGCGTAGGTGTAGGAACCCTCCGCGAGCAGGACAGAAGCACAAAATACAGGCGCGATGCGAGCGCTCTCAGTCCAACTGTGTGCAAGGGAGGGTGCGAATGGGGCGAGGGGGACAATCAAAAGAAGTTTATTACCAGCGCTGATTGTATCGAACATGACTGCCAACCAGAAGAGAAGATCGATTGTCTTTTTGGACTCGTCATCGCATTTCCTGTGGCCCTTGTCCTCTTTGGCCCGAAGGTTCCTGTCGTGCAGCTCGACACGGCGTCGTAGAACGTGCAGTCGCCTGGTCGCTCGCTCAAGCCAGATTTGTTGACTGTCGTCCCGCAGGATTTCCTCGACTGCTTCCGACGTGTCAACATCTCGGGCCGACCGAGCAAGATCTGGTTGTTGTGTAAGATTATCGGCATACTTCTGCGTCAAGCCGAATATTATCTCGGCGAAGACCACCCTGAACGAGTCGATCTCGCTACACTCATCCAGAGCTCTGCGTGCCTGGTTCCAAAATGACTTTTGCAAGGTCCGGTCGAATTCTTCCTCCAGATCAGGCTCGGGCGGCCGGAACATGTTGGACAGATCCAGGCTGTCGCCGGTAGACCAGCGGGCTTTGCTCCTCTCACTCGACTGTGCCCATTGTGCCGTGAAAGCCATGACGGCCGAATTCAGAGCATGCGCCACCTTCCTCTCCTCAGCGAGGCTCAGCTTCTTCAGACCCAACAAGTTTGCCATGCGGTCGAGCCTGATGACCCGTCGATAGACGCGGTTAGACCAATCAGGGCCCCAATCGGCCTGCATGTTCTGGAATGCCCCGAAGTGTTGCTGACCATCACTGCTCGTAGAGCTAGGAGTTGACGGCAGGGACTTGTACGGGCATGTGTGCTCCACCAGCCAGCATGACAGCGCGCCCTCCATCACATCGTGGTAGATCTTCATCATCGTCTCCCCAATCATGAAGCTGTTGGTTGTCGCAGATAGCCGGTTTCCCGACATCAAGTCCCAAGGAGGGGCCGAGGTGGGCATGGGAATGACTGCGCGGCCTGTGCTCGTCCTGCGTCTTTTACGGACAGGATGGAGGTCATCTGAGGGAGAAGGACTGCTGACAGTCAGAGACGCGGGGCTCGACCAGACATCGGGGTCAAACGAGTTGAGCGTCTCAGGGGCACTGTGCAAGCCATTGGATTGGGCCGATGGTCCTGTGGTGAATTGTTCGAGGCCGTAATCGGTAAGCTGGCTGTGGTCGGGAATGAAGTGAGGCTGTATGTGTTGGCCATTGTCCCTCATGTCCAAGGGCAGAAACGGAGGTGCCAGCGAAGCGTCCCTGAAGGCTGCAGCCGGCTGGAACCTGTCGGAGCCGGGCACTGGATACGGGCAGCTCTCAAGCCCAAGCTGGTCCTGGGCAAGGGTGCTGTCTGGGCGGTGGGCATAGGACGCATCGAATGTTAGTATCTGAGGTGATGGGTGGAGCGGGCGCAAGGGGATGGCCGAAGGGGCGGGCGCAGCGGCCGGCCCTGTCGACCTGGTTGCTGAGGGCGTCGACACATCAGAGGCAAGCTGCTGCTGCTGCTGTTGCTGCTGCTTCTCCTTCCGGTTGACCTGTTGGCTGTGGACCCACTCGAAGGTGCACTGCTTGTTTGTCCTGACGCAGTTTGTACACGGGCCCAGCAGGTCAGCCTGGTCGTCGTCTGTGCCTGGAGTCGTGTTAGTCGCATCTGAGATAGAGATGAAAGCATGCGTTGCTGTCCCTGTTCTCGCCCGGTGAGAGTCGCTGGGTCAAAGAATACCTCCATGACTCGAAGTGGCTGGGTTGCCCGGGGCCTGCGGGGGCTTTACAGCGGCGCTGGGCGCATCGAGCGCCCGCTGGTCGCGCAGCCAGACGGCGTCACAAGCTCTTTTGCCCTTCCTGCACTGGTCGCAGCTCGAGTTCTGTCGCCGGCTCATTGTCCTGGATGCGGCTCAAGGCCATGTGCATGTGTATGTCCAGCTGTTGCGAGGTCGCAAACCTTGGAAGGCAGGGCGAGGCGGCGGGAGTCCGACGCACGTCGGATCTAGCGCGAAGACAGTTCGGCCGGGATGGAACGCTTCGCTGACGGGCACATGACTTCCACTCTAGCTTCACCCTGGGCAAAATGCAGACAAGCATGGCCCCTGGAACGAGAGAGAGCGCTCCCCGCACTCAGCTCGCTGCCCAAGCCAGCTGAGACGCAGGGCGGGCATCACTGGCATATCTCTGGAAACTGCACTGCACCGCTCCCGATCCGATCCATCCATATGTGTGTATAAGTCGCTCTATATATGTGTCAGTGTCAGTGGACAGGACAAGGGAGATGGGCCTTGCCACGGTGGAGACACTGCAGTGAAAGCCCATGCTGACAACCTGACGGGTCTCCCTTGGCCTTCCCCCCTCCACCGCCCCCCCCCCCCCAAATGCCCCAGCCCTCGGGTCTCCAAGACCACGCGGCCCGTCCTAGGCTGTTTCCCGACTCGTGGAAAAGTGCATGGCCGTTTCATTTTTGATGCAGAAAGACAGACTACTTCTAAAATGGTGACACTCAGCCTGACGTTGGTATTGTAATTGACGCACACTCTTAGTAATATCTGTTCTGGAATATCCCAACATCAAAACACCGTGTGCGAACAACCAAGGGCTGCTAACTAATTCAATTCGCCTCTAATGCCCCAAATCAATCCTCCGACAGGGTCAGAACTTTGGGCGCGTAGTATTGGCACACGTCCTAGACTCAACTCCATAGCCTATGGGTCTTCCCAAACAAGAACTTTCTTGCGGTTGACCCGCTTCAGGCGTTGCCCAGGTGGCGATATTACTAAGTATCTTCGTGGGCGTGGAACACTTGGAAACGAAGTGTTGAGGAAGGAGAGTTTCTCTCGACATTCTCTCCTCATTTTACACCCCCCTCCCCCCGGCGGACGGTTGAGTCTGGGACCTACAACTGTTAGATCCTCATAAAAAGCACGCTCAGGACCCCGTGTGCGTGCCACAGCGCAAAGTCTAGTCAACACGAATTCTGCCTGCCCTCCTTTTCTGACGGTTGTATCTATCTTGAGCATCGAGACGATGTTGAGCTCCAACTTTGCTCCAGTTCAGAATTTATCAACCTCTGACATCCATTGTTGGGGAAATGTTCAATATGTGTCCTTCCCCATCCTGGTTGCCTTGTTATTAGCGACACTCTGCCAGGACTTCGGTCACGACTTGTGTAGCTGTTACGAAGGAAATATCAATTAAATTATCTCGGAAGCGTCTTGGAACCTATCGGTCTGGCTGTAACAAGCCAGTCTTCAGTTGCATAATCAGATTTACAATCTTCATACTAACTGACCCTGATGTGCAATGGCATCAAATTTAACTTGACAGTTTCGTCATCGAAATGTCTCGATGTCAATTCAGGTTTTTTCAAATCTGTCGAGCTCTAAAGCTCAGCACATACTGCGATACTTGCGGACATTCTGCTGCAGAACGCCGCCACATAATGTGTGATCAAAGATATTCTTGTAGGCAGGAGAAAAGAAAAGGGGGGGGGGCGTGGAGGAAAAGTACTGCATGCATGCAGTCTCCCAGCCACTGACTCTTTGCCAGTAGTGTTTGACAAGGAACAGACCAATATGGGAACCGAAAAACTCCAACAGACATGGTGGCTCAGGGAGCAGAAGCAATATCTATAACCATAGCCTAGAAGTCCAGCGTCTTGGGTTTGGTCTAAAATCTTCTTGAAACAGGCTTATAATGTTGTGATAAATTAAATAGAAAGTCCCTTCTCATCTAGGGGGCTATAGTAATGGAAATAGTATACTTGACTAAGTCATTATATTAAAATAGAAAGTACTCTCTCTCTTGTTAAAACTTTAATATGAAATAGTAGTATCTTCTACCCTAGGGTATAACTACTATAAGTTGACATAGTAGTCTTTCTCTTTAGAATATAAACTTTTCACTTGTTTTCACTAAGCATGACTCTAATCACTTAAGGTTCTTCGATTAGACTATATATAGTAGCTATTTAGTGTCTTAATATGTCTTTTAATAACATTAATACATTGCTTCCAGTATTGAGCTTAGGGAAGTTGCTGTTCCTTATACAGGTAGGCTATTGACACGGCGTTAGCCACTTACTGCTAGACAAAGTGTGCCGGTCTGCTAAAAGACACTAACAATGAATTCTGGCAATTGATTGCTTCTAGCAGTATATAAGCCCGGCCGTCACAGCTATTCCGTTCCAACTCATTACTCACCTTGACGTTCCTAGGGAAAGCGAGCGACTGGTTCATAAAGTTATCACTATATTTCTAATCTTGAGAATACAATTTAAGCACTGGTACATAAACACCTTGCCTAAGATCATTGCATACCGGGATAGAGATTGTCGGATGAGATCTGTAATTTGCGAACCGGGCTGGGTGTGATTTGCGGTGGGGATAGCCACAGTGACTGGGCGCTGCGAATAGACCACCTGCAGCCCGCAAGGTCCCTAGCTCTTGAGTCCTTACAGCCGTTAGAGGGACCACACCCTCCCCCCTTTTTTTTCCTCTTGGCTAGATGAGGCCTTCTTTGACATTCCACAATTCTGAGCAAGACCTGAGAGCCTCGGCCGTCACATGTCCCTTTGGTGAGAAGATCCTCAAATTATTTAACATTATCAAACTGGTTTAAGACTGATTATTCATCACTCAGGCGCCGTGGCAGAGTGGTCTAATGCGATAGACTAGAACTGGTCCTAGATCAATTCTCGTTATCTATTCTCTTCGGAGGCGCATGTTCGAATCATGCCGGCGTCGAATCTTTTTGTGCTTGAGGTAAGTAACCCTAGTGTTTAGGGAAATTTTTATTTTTTACCATTTAAGCTTATATGAGAGCGCTTGTAGATAGCATCCAAGTGTAGAGAGATTGTGGATAATTGATGGTGGTTGTGTAAGCTACTTGGCTAATGAGGCTTGCTCCACAAGATTGGTCTTGCTCTGGTCCTTGTCTATAAGATATGTAAGAGCTGCACTGTACTTACATCTATGCGCTGGCAATCTTCTATGACACCATGTGATTATATTAAATGCTAAAAGCTAGCCATACACAAAAATTAAAGGACCGAATCGACTTAGTTGTTGCCTCACCAGAGATCTAACATCTGCCCGTGTCGCAAATCCTCGAGGGTCATCCATGTCAATAAGCATAGATACAGCCTATGCTTAACTCCTCTATCTATAAAGTTTTTCTAGCAAATCCTACAGCCTCTATTAGATCTTACTTCTCTATCTTTAAAAACGGGCACCCAAACAGCAAGGAACCAAATAGGGCGCCTGCCCTGCCAGACCTCCAAAAAGGGAGCGTGTGGCGCGAGGGACGAGACTTAAGAATTAGAAGGGAAAGAAGGGTTTAAAGAAAGCCCTTAAATAAGGTTACGAGAAATATATGGAACGAATAACTAGGTATTAGAATACAATGGATAAAAGTATGACGGGTCGTGCTGAGCTTATATACTACTAGAGATTTCCAAATAGTTAATTTAGAAATTATAGTCTTTTAGCCAAGTGATGGAATTTGCTAGCAGTAATTCTCTAAAACCGTCTTAGAAAGACTAGTTTATGTCACCGTACGTGCCGTGGGCGCTTATATACTGCTTGGAAGTTCAGGTCTTCGACTTGAAATTCTGGTCTTTTGGCCGAGCGGTGGAATTTGCTAGCAGTAATTCTCTAAAACCGTCTCAGTTGAAAAGTTAAACAAGAATATCTAATGCAAAGCAGGTATAGAGGTCCTTGAGAGTGCGCTTTTAAAATAATTGTTTACATATATGTCATTAAGAGACAGTTATCAAGTACATTAACATGATCACAGTAAATGTCACAAGGTGGATTCAGGGGCAGACCAGCTGTCCTCACTATGCCGGTTGAAGTTAAGTTGGCGCTATCTTCTATCTAAGTGAAAGGTCTCCAAGGGATCGCTAAGTTTAAATACTGGGAGTGTCGGCGCCAGTGCCACAGTGAATAAAGTCAGTGATTATGGGCAGGGTGGCCCACTGCACACACACTCTCAGTAAAGCGAATCTCAAACACCAAACTTCATGACTAGGAGTCTATTTTATTACTTGTAAAATATGAATTATAAGGAGTACTTGAATTGTATGGAGTATGGAAAGTTAGGCGAATTTGATTATGTGTCAAGTGCAGCTTCACAATCTACTATACGTTTGGGGGGACCCGGAATAACGTTGGTGATTGTGGACTGGTTCGAGGAACTCTTCACCCCAAGGGGACAGGCAATCTACACACAGAGAGAGATCATGGAGGCCATCGAGTCTGGGATGGATCCACAATGTGGTCTGATCGAAGCGGCGAGAGCCCACAGGGCGTTGAAGAAGTGCTAGAGGATCGATCCGCCAACCAAGTTATACCAGGGACTCTTGATAACACTTGCCTCTGCTATTGTCAAGGCTGTCGAGACGAAGGGTACACTTTCGCAGCAGAAATGCGTGTTCCTGAGGAAATCAACACTTGCGTTCGAGTGCGTTCAGACCGAAGGGGACGACTCTGAGTACTACTTTGACAATTTGCATCTGGTGGGCCCATGCCGATTTGCTGGTCACGAAATTGTTACAGGTAAGTCGCACCGCCCTCTACAACCACTGAACAGTAGATTGCTGGCCGAGACCAGAAACACAAGGCTCACGCGCAATGGCTGAATGTGTCGAAGCCCCGTGATCTCGACGAGGGACCGGAGGGCGGCTGGCAGTGGACGCCCTACGCCGAGTCACTGGTCAGCGGCGGAAGCATTGGCGACGGTCATCCGCCCAAGCCAAAAGCCAAGAGCAGAGCAGTGCAGTGCCTAAACAAGGCCCTAACGTCCTGCCCAGGATGGTGGTGGCACCTGGAAACCGGCGCAAGAATGCGAGTGAGGCGAATCGCCATCAAATCAAGGTGGTGGCACGTTTTCGCCGGGGGAGAAGCAAGCTTTGAGGTTGCTATCTTAAAGTACAAGGGAGTATACTCCAACATATGGAGAGCCATCAGGGATGGCGACATTAAAATGGACATCACTGAGCGCACGCAGCAGTCGGTCAGGTCATGCGTGCAGCCCCAGGAGGTCTCTATGCTGCGACGGGACGACGTGTTGCCTTAGGGAACAGATCCCATTAGCCTGGACGCAAGAATTAAGGGCAAGGTGATTAGTAAGGGAAAAAAACCCAGAGAAGAAGGAGGGTGATATCGACAGCGAAGGCCGGCCGACAAATACCCAGTATGATCCGGCACAAATACGCTCACCCAAGGTCGCGGACCTGGCGCGGAAAGGCACTCCCCATAGAGCACCCAAGTGATAGCGGTATTAATCAGTCTGCTAGTCCTTAGTAAATACCCTAATGAATAGATGATAGTACCCTAAATATTAGGTATGAAGAATTTTGAGACATGAACTGAAAATGATGATTGCTACTTAAGTAATCCCAAAGACCCATTTTCAAAGGACCATTGGAGTAGTGGATTATCTCGTCGTTCTTATATTTGGGCCTTTGTGCTCAATTATGGTTAGAGATGCGAAGGTCACCAGTTCGATCCTGGTATGGTCCATCTTTTTATGGATGCAAAGTATACCTTTTTAATAGTCTTTCCTCTTCTTAATTTTTTTTGGGGAAGAAAAAAACCTCTTATGTGTCTTCTAAGTGGCCTTAACACTTTCTATAAGCCTAATATGTTTGGAAAGCTGTGAGGCTTTTGGATAATGAGAAGTGTATAAGGGTAAGGTAGCCTTATTAAAAAACACTAACTTATAGCACTGAAAAGGGCTTGTAGTAGCTACTGTTGGAGAATGTTGCATTACATCACCTAAGAGGTATTGCTGGAGGGTTGGTATATGAGTTTAAAGGAGTTTGTTGGATTTGGGGTGGGATCCTGAGAGATGAGCTCTGAAAATTATATGTGCTCCTGTATTGGACTTGTACCCTTATATGCTGTAGCCAATATTCTTTAGTGACAAATGACTTCACAAACTGCAGTGGCTTGTAAAATTGACAACTGTATAATCATCACTATTGTGAGCAACCTCGGCTTTTACTTCTGGGTATTACATATTGTGATGGATTATGCAGGTGGCTAAGGCACTGGTTGCAATGAATCCAGTGTGGTTATGCGCATGTGGTGAGCAAGTGTCTCGCCTTGCTGATGTCCACGAACTCTTCGTACTCAGGAAGCTCGGTCTTTATATTCTCACACCTTATGTCTTAGATCATGTCTTATGTACAGACATGTGAGGCTAATCACATTGTCTAGTCCAATTTCTTCCAATGTTTTAATGAAATATAGTCTGAGCCAACTGATGCCAATAGTAGACAAACAGAGCTTGGTGTTATGCATAGCATGATGAGTGTGAAATATCGTCCATGTAGCATGAGCAAGTAAATGTACTAGGTCATGCCCTGGTTACTTCATTGATTGTGCAGCAGGACATCTAGAGAATCCACTGTGTTCTCTGAGCCTTGGATTGATTCAGCTGTCGCATAGTCAAGCGTGGTCATGATCATTACCTTTGACTTCAGCTCAAACTCCCCATCATGCTCGCTACCACTGCTTCTGAGCGTCATTGTACCAGTTATCGAAGTTAAAGGCGTCCTGATGTCCTCTCCATGCTTCTGCTTGGGGATGTCTGAGCTGGCATTGCCTTTTCCCTTCGCAGGTGATGCTGGCGGGTTCTTGCCCGTTGTGGATGTAGCATTTGTCTTTGCAGCCTGCTCTTTCGTATTTTTCTTCTTATTAATACCCCCAGAGCCGTCATGTATGCTCGGTCAGTATAGTAGCCAGTGCACTGATTCCGTTGTTGATGTCATCCTTTTTTATCCCCGCTGTGAAGCCTCTCGTGACCTCGGGATCAGCTAGATCAACCAACGTGACATGCCCGCCGTAAGAAAGCTCAAAGCAGGTGAAAGAATGGCTCCTCGACGATACTGTTTTAGTATTGGTTGCATTGCAGATGAGCGACATGTCTGTGCCGACCTTGCTGGTGCATCCTCGAGGCCCGCCTGACACATTACGGTAATGCGGTAGGTGTGGAAGTTGTCAACAGGATGAGACAAGCACACCAATGCGGCCCCAGATGGCTTTACTTGTGTAGACTCCTCCCAGCTCCCAAGAGATGATGATAATAACTTACACGCCGTCTATAGTAGACTTAATAAGCAGTCGCACCTCCTCCCAGATAACACCATTGTTGTCGACGGGTCAGTTGGAGGGAAGCAGTAGCCCACATGCCAGTCCCTATCTGCTATCTTCTTTTTACTGCTGCTGAAAACACTCGTCCCAGTCTCTCTCTGCACAGTGCCGGTAGCTCCATGTGTGCATGAGACATGGATACTTTGACCCTGTCGGTGGGTTCCTGATGGGCCAATTTGTCCTGAGCTCTATAAATGTGGCATATAATACGGATGGCCCCTAAGAAGGATAGGACTTCTCAAGGTATATCCTTTTGGCTGCCTTGACTTCTTTCAACCTTGTATGTATGTATCTAGCTTCCAGCACTCTACTACAGCCTTGATGCCGATGGCTTGGCGAGCTTTTAGCCAGTGAATTTTCCCACAAGCAGTATGCGATTTCCCTCGAGTTGTTAGGATTGTTTCTTCACATCCCTCTGATTTGGTTTCAAGCTAGCTGAAAGGAACTGATTTTCCATCATCGTAATATATGGGAGATACAGTGGGTGGGGCCCATGCGTACATAGAAGGCGAGCTATCTAGGGCCACTTCTGAAGTGAGATTCTAGCTAGATGCCCACTGTAGAAACAACTATTGCATTTTTTCCGGATCCAGTTGCATGTGATCATCCGCCATCTCTCTTTCTCCTTCCGCTGGATTGACCGCTCCAATCCAATAGCTGTAACTCCCGACGAATTCCACCAAAAGCTGTATCCAGCTTATAGTTTTGTATATGGAGTGTGTCTTAGACAATGACGGAATGGTTCTGATCATGAAATGCTCTAAAGATTGATTGGATGGGAACTGTTTTCTTCTATGCTTGTAAAGACCTTCATATTGATTGTACTTGAACGCAGTGAATCAAGCAGAGCTGTTCTTGGTGGAAGAAAAGTGCCTCTGACAATCTCTAGGCTTAGAAACGTGGTGTTGAATGGTGGACATCAAAGTATTGGAGAAATGAAAAACATATAAAATTCAGAATCTGGTCCATTAATTTCATCAGTGCCTCAGGATGTAGCCTACCAGACATCGACATGAGGTATGTCTCAAGGTCCATAGACACTGTTGCCTGAATAGACTCCCGAGTCCTAGGCTTTGTCCTGACGCAACTTGCTAAGAGCCCATTTTGAGTAAGTTGGACTGTATCTTGATTTGTTTATTCCATGAGAATGATCCGATTGGCAAGCGGGTGCAACTGCAACGATTGTATGTACTACTAGACATGGCACATGCCAACACCTGTAGACTTTCAGACCGGAGCGCACCGGGCCTACCAATTCAACACAGCTCAACAAAAGGCTCGTACAGATTCAACAACGTTGAATCAGCTCCCGCCAACATGCGACAGTTTCAGATACCAGTATTACTGGACCTATAGGAAACATTTGATGAGCAGCTGTGTTGTGATAGTGACTCAGCAGGACAACATCCCTAACGATGACCGTCCTCGAACGTTGTGGTGTCGATGTCATCCGCTCAATTGGAAATGAGCCATGCCACTTCCCGAGCATTCATTATCCCCTCTGCACAGCATAATCATGGTGAGGCCAGCGCAATGTTGCGCTTCACTGCCAGCATACTGTCGGTGCCAACTGTCGATTGCAGGGATCCTGTGCAGCGATGGCGACTGCTAGGTAAAAGAACATTACATTCGAATGTACACAATATATTATATGACACAGGCAGCATGGCAGTGGTGCGGGCTTGCTGTTATATGGCCTGGAAAGGCACGTTAGTGATCAAGTTTCATTGGGGTCAGTGCTGGAAGAAGCCCCCGCGATGTGCTCGTTGCAGCTATGGCTTGTATTCGTTGGATTCGTTTTCGAGCGAGGAGATGCAAGAGCTAGCTCATCAGAGTCAAGTTGGTTTTCCAGTGGGGCAGTTCGCATCAGAAATGTTCTTGGTATTGGCTGACTCTGACAAGCCCCTCAGACCGGTGAGCAGCAGCGATAAGGGCCCGCGAACACAAGTGTTCCTTAGATCCGTTGTGGCGCTGAATTCTGATGCCTGCATTGCAAGCATCCTTCTGGACTTTCTCCAAATGACCCCGTACTGATAGTTCGACAACAGCCCAAACCAGGTGGCGCATCTGCTGGCTGTCGCCTTTGCTTCTGTTTGGCGTCTGGGCACCGGGACCAAGCAGGTTATCTGGCTCTCAGCAGATGGGGACTAAACTTAAAACCGAGGCTGACTCGAGCGAGAGTGGCTTCCCAGGCGGCTCGGATGCTGGGACAATCAAGTGTAAAGGATCGCAGGCGCGCAGGCGAGGATCAAGTTCTTCCCACAGTACATACTGTAATCATCTGAGCTGCTGGGCGGCCGGGCAGGGGGCAAACCCAGTCAATTCCGAACGGGCCCCCCTCCCCCATGATCGGAACCGAGGCCGAAGTGACAGGCTTCTCCACCCCGGGGATTTTATGCTCGGATGCCGGAAGTGCATGGCGCAGGATGCAGGAGTGCCCTATGCAAGTTGGGAAAGTCTTTGTGTGCATAAAAGTACGGTCTCGAACATTACTTATACGCGCAGCCTGCCATCATTGATGACCAGTCGAGCCCTCGGACATGCGGACTGCGTGTCGGAGCACTGAGCTTACGGCTGCAATATCTGGGTGCCGCAACTAGTGGAGTAGCCTGCGTACTCCGTAGTGTAGTGCACTGTACAGTACGGACCAAGACTGGCAAGGTCTCGTGCACATACTGTGTCAGCCTGAGGGAGGCG
This sequence comes from Diaporthe humulicola, assembly GCA_038088545.1. Classification (NCBI taxonomy): domain Eukaryota; kingdom Fungi; phylum Ascomycota; class Sordariomycetes; order Diaporthales; family Diaporthaceae; genus Diaporthe; species Diaporthe humulicola. The sequence continues at coordinate 77,732 of JBBWSL010000170.1, forward strand.
GGCAGTCGATCCCATGCGGTGCGGCGTGCCAGCGTGCCTCGGGGCGGGTGGCTCAGATGTGCCCAAGCAACCAAGCTCACGAGACGCGCTGCAGTGCTGTTGACCCCATGGCGGCCCTTTTCTGCGAAGAGGACTGCAGGAATCAAGCATCCTGCACGCTGCACCTGACAATCACCAATTCGATCTGCAGTCTCAAGGCCCAGGGGGCCCTCAAGCATCTGCCATCCTGCCATCCTGCCATCCACTCAGGTCCAGTCAGCACCCTCGCGAGCCGCGGTGACATCGTGCAATTGCCGAGCAGCGGCCAATTAAGCGGCCAGCAGATCCCCACGAGATGAAATGGAGGTGAGCGCCAAGTGTGCCCACTCCTTGCCACCCACACCCACACCCACATCCACACCTATTGGCCACTGGCCGCTGGCAAACCGCATGGGGAGGCGGATTCCCTCACATATTGCGCGCTTTCTCGCTACCGCCCGCGGCTGGGTTGGTGTCTATAACAAGGAGCCGTTTCCGTGTTATAGGGCCACCAAAACTGCTACCGTCCTGCGACTCTCGTACGATAGGAAGCCGACTGATCTGCCCTCTTCCGGGCCATTCTCCTCGTGTCGGTGGAGCTCCAGACAATCATGTACCCTTTCAATCCCGTGATCAACAGGCTGCATCGGGGCCGTGACAACCAACATGGGGCCCCTTTGTGGGCTCAAATGAAATCCAAATCAGAAGCAGATACCCTACCGAATTCTAATTCCATTTTCGGTCGAGCGGCCTCAGGTACACCCCCATTTGGGAAATCGCCCACTATCCCGAATGGTCATCATCTCCGCCAGGCGTGACATCGGTACTCGCACCGATGAGAGCAGACCCCCTCCATGCTCATATGTACTCTACCACAGTAGGTATTCAACATTCCAGCCCACCACGGTACCAGTAGTCCTGGAGCTGAAATGCAGGAGTCCAGGGAAGACCCATTCAGGCGGCGATCCCAGCAGGATTTCGCCTGTTGCACACTGCCTAGTCTCTCGGCTTGACCTGCGAGGACAGTCTCCCGGGGGCCGCTGTCCGATCTCCATTGGAAAGGGTGTGTTCCGTATTTCAAACCTTGCTGGGTCTTGGCTTGCTAACGTCGTGATGTTGTTGATAGGATGCAAGGCGGCTTTCAATGGAACTATTGTGTTGCCCGCCCGCCCGCCCGCCCGCTTGCTAAGCCCGACGCCTTCCGGTGCAGAAATTAAAGAGTCTCTGATGCAACAACGGTCTCAAATGAGGTCAACATCACATAGATGGTGGTTCCCAGACCAAGCAAGGCCTAGCCAAGTGTCCGAATCTGGAATTGCATTTCAGTCATGTTCTGAAAGAAACAGGCTCTTGTCACATATCGCCATGACGACGTCCAGCCGTTGCCGTAATGCTTCCCGGCTTGCAAGTTTGAAGATGGCCCGAACACAGCTGCAAGACACCCGAGCAATCTCGGGCCCATCCCCCAGAACCAAGATGAGATCAAGTCAGGCTCGGGTCCAACCGAAACCACACCCAGCAGTCGGCTTTGTTCTTGGTTGGTGACGCTCGGTGCGCTGTGAATACCAACCAAAACGTTGAGCCATAACCCGGCCATAAAGAACTATCACATATCAGATCAAGCTTTGAAACTTTCCACAGGCCCCTCGTCTTCCGGTCAACATCTTGTTGAAGGGCCTGTGTCAAAGGTACAGGGCCCATTGGTAAGCTGAACTAGACATCCACAGGCCACAACAAATTTGTCAGTCGAGGCTGCAGAGCCACCGGCATTTGGGCAGAGCAAAGCCAACATCAAACAGCAAAAGTCCGAGCACCTTGACCTTTGCACCACGAGACCAGCCGTGTAAGGAATGGTGAAAGCCAGGAGACCAAAGTCTGTTCTCTCAAGTATTCGGCTTTTCCGGATATCCATGTAAAAGTATTCTTTACGCGTTGATTTGATACCAAGTCCTTGTAAGTATCAAAGTCCTCTGACTGTGGCGTTACCCAGGCATGCGTGATTTTTATGCTTTGTAAACGTCATCGAAAGTGAAGCTACAGTATGGCTATCAGTTCATGCAGTCTGATCAGTTTCTGTCTTGTAACTAGATTTCTGTGGAATCCCAAGTGCATCATAATCATGTGAAGACGATACTGCGGCGCACCCACCCCAATACAGCAAGCCGTTTCCCGAAGCGTCCGCATCGTAGTAGCTTTGTAAAATACCCATGCGCATGGTCTGTTACTGATCATGCTTCCACAGTCGGCACCTGCTAGGCAAGTCTTGACGAGATCAGTCCCGTGGTACCGTAATGGTTGATAGGGCTGGGAATCGAAGCAACCACCAGATTGATCAGAAGATCCCCTGTTAGCATGATCTGATATAGTCAATGGGCCAAGGCTTGCGGGAAATTTCTGTGATACATCTCAGGTCCGCCCCCAATGACTGGTCTACAACAGCAGACGATGCCTGTCCAGGATAGCCTCGGGGCAGCTGGGGACAAGGCCGAGTCAGAACCACGGAGGCACCGAGCTCGATGTTGCAATGGCGGCATGATGGCTGGCCGAGGAGACAAACAAGGTTCGGTCTGCCGCTTGAACCAGACTTTGGGCCACAAGGCGGGGCACCAATCTTGAAGGAAGTTTGGTAGCGGTGGAACTTTGGTTCAGGGGCGGGGGTGGTCTACGGCGACGATTTCGCTACCATGGCAGTCTGCCACCCTATACTTGGCCGTGACGCTCACAGACAAATGGTCCATGAGTACCTATGGACGTGAACGGGCTACTTGCCACGCTGCAACTGTAGTTTTGGTAAGCACGTGTTTGGTTGCGCAGTGGTTGGAATTGATGACGCTACACGAGGAGCGGGACGAAGAGAAACACCAACGACTAAGATATGCGCCGACACTTGACGGACGGGTGTGTACCGTGTCGAACAAGGACCAGCCATTCTGTAAAGCTCCTGCTTTGGCTGCCGGCTTGGTCTAGCGAGGCCTGCGTGACACCCAACCTCCCAGTCTCTGGAGATGACATGAAGTATGGGTATCCTAGAGCAGTGTCTGTGTGCGTAAGCCCGCCCCGGGCTGTGTAGGCAGCGATCTGAGAGCAAAGGCTTGTCAGTCGAACCAGCGATTCAGCATCCGGTCTTTCTTTCTGCTTCGTGGACAGAGTCATTGTAGCAGCTCGAATTGTGGAACTTTATGTGCTGATCAAATACTCAAGCCTGCGGACTCGACAAGTTCAAGAGAAGCAAAGAAGGGTATATTGGAGACCATCAGAATGGATATGTGAAAAAAACGAGAAGATGCCTTGATCTGCTAAGGGGTCCGCAGAACGACGCATTCCACATGTGTTCAAATCCTCAGACCTCTGTCGTATGGAGATGGTACCCACTCAGCCTGTACATCATGCATTGGTTGACCAAAGTTTACCAGCGGGGAATGTCCCGGGTACTTACTCTCGGTTCCAGGTTCGTGAATCTCAGACGTTGGTGCTCGTGATCGGACATGAAATTCTAGGACGAAAAGGCCACCCGATCAGCCGATCAGGTTCACTCGGGTGTCTAGTCACATTTTTTTGCAGCATTTCATTTTTGACGAGAGTCTGGTTGAGATCCACTGCTTCTAGTGTCCTTTTTTGTGGCCGGGTCTGTTGCAAGGACCCGGCACACAAATATTGGGCTGGGAAACAGACGATATCTACAAAGCAAATCATACCCCTTGGCGGATTGACGACGCCGTCATGGCTACCCTAGAATTACAGGCCCACAGACAAGTACCCATGCATGAACAGGTCTCAGGGGAATTTACCCGGCTATGCCATTGTTCCTTGTTGGAACTTAGCTCTTTTGTCACAGTGTATTCTTTCGCTGGCCCTAAAAGCCGGAGCAGAGCGTGCCATCCCGTCGAGGAGACATCATGCCGGCCCTGGATAAAAGCTTGAAACATTACAGAAGAAACAAGTGACAGCGAGAGCATGGGCGTCCATTACCGCATTGCTTCTTAGCCGGGCCATGATGATCATACAAGGACAGAGTTTCGGACGAACTGTCTCGCGTGCCCAGGGCTGAAGTCGTCTGTCAAGACAACATGACTGGGAAACGAGCCGGGCCCGCAGTTTAGTTACCACGATGTGCATCCCGGCGTCGAGCCTTCAAGGAAATGGCTTCGTGAAACTGTGCCCTGCTTTCACGGAGAGTCGCCGGAGTGCGGCCGCCGCGGGCGCCTCCTGAGAGAAGCTAAAAATTACCGAGAAGCACCATTATTTACTGCGTGCCCGTCAGTCTGGGCAGCTATTACTTTTGTATATGCCCAGATTCTAGCATTGTGGTCCAGCAAGCAGGCGTCTCACATCCCTGCTCTCCAATGCTACGTAATACTCAGATAATGTCACCTTTACGTTTTCGGCCATAATCAGCGTGCATACCGCGCAGAACATCGGAGTGGAAATGAGGGATCCACAGCATGGCTATTCAGAATCTGACTGGCCAGATCTCAGAAGGCGGGAATGAGCAGGAAATGGCGTACACCGGGGTCACCGGCCTGGGCTGGGTTGCCTGGGCCAGCAAATGGGCTGCCGAGATTCCAGAAGCTCACTCTATAGGCGAAACAGCTTCAAGCTAGGCCATGGCTAAACTGCAATCCTAGCCCGGCATAGGCTGGCTGGCTGGCTGGCTGGCTGAAGAGACTGGTGTGGGTATGGGTTACTACGCACTGTCGGCAACTTGACCCTCGTTGACAGCCGCTACCATGCCCATTGTAGGTATAGTCGGGACGCACGGGACCTTCGAGAGGACGGGTAACGCATGTCCACCATCTCGAGACAACCGAGCCCGCCTAAATTGTACTGCCAAGCCAGAAGACACTCGAATGAGAGACCAATGAAAAAATGCAGGAGGCGCCCCGGAGAGAGGACTTGGGGAAAAGGCAGTAAAGATAACAAGGGGTGTGGGAGGGAGCGAACACGTAAGGGCGGAGATGGTGAGGAGTCGCCATCGAGAACGAGTGAACGGCACGCTTCGTTGGCCGCGCAGTTAACCATCGACCAAGGGAAGTGCTGAGTAAGCCCCTCGATAGTTCCGCGTCATGCTCGCTATTAAGGTTATGGCTGATATTGCCACGGAGATTTGGCCCGTGTCAAGTCGGCAGATCGCCGAAAAAGATCATTCATCAGATCTGGACAAGGATGTCGTCCCATCTTCATCTGAAGGCCAGATGGTGATCGGTGGGGAGGGTAGCAGAAGGGTAGTGGAGGATCGCTTCGCAAGGAGGGACTGGACAGAAAGTGTACCACTGGGCCTTGGCGGGGGAAGGTACAAGGTGGTAGGCGCCCGATGCACATCTGAGATGGCCGAGGCAGAGAAGGAAGAAGATTTCGGGTAGATCAGATCGGGACGCCAAACTCGGGATGAAAGATTGCCAGGCATCGTAGCGTCATCAAACGGCCCACCTGCATGTCGCCTGGGCATGGCTGCGGCCACAACAAGGCCGTTGGAACCCCGAGCGCTCGATCGGCTGCACCCGAGCGCCGTGATGATGCAACAGGAAACGGTGGCAGCCTCGCCAGGCGGAAGCAATTATGATTGGCAGCCGGGCAGAAACAACATCGAGTGTGTTCCTAGCACGGACTAGCCTGTGACCACGTTCCCCGGCCTGTGCTCTATCCGGCAGCAAGGTTCAAGGCATAGGCCCGGTGTGACACAGGAAGACATCCCAGGCAGAGCAGCAGCAGGGAAACAAGCAGTAGCATGTCGATCAAACGGCCTGCAGGGGCGGGGGAGGACATCATATCATGGGCTGGGTCGATGCGGACACGGAGGTGACGGGCAGCGCTCACCCAAGTCCCTGGGCCTGTTGAGGAGAGGCGCCCCCGTCGTGCTCGGGACGCGACAAGCCGCGCGGTCGGGAGGGGCAACCGAGAGCGCAGGCATCGGCAGCGGTGCCAAGAACAGCGGAATACTGCAGGTGGTGCGCCGTGTAAGCACCCACCGACACACCACCATCACATACCGTGCGGGCACGATCTCACGCTGGTGCCACGAGGCATGTCTTGTTGACCTGTTAGCACGTTTATGCAGGGTCTGCGTAGCATCAGATCCGAGACAGCGGCCATCGCGTCGGAGCGCTAACAAGACGGATCGAGCTTTGGCGTTTCTTGTCCATGCATAGGACAAACGGAACGTCAAAGGACAAGACCGGCCCAGCGGGCAAGCACCTCGTTGAAAGTGCCGTTATGTTGCTCCCAGCAATGTAATGAGGGGGCACCAGGGGACTTGCGCACCGCCCCGCCTGCTGGACTGGCGGCTGGTGAGCTATGGATGGATGGATGGATGACAGATGGTGCGCAGTGGCAGGCCCTGTGGTTGCAGCAAATGCTTGCTTGGCTCTCTTCAGCGTCATGGTGGAGGGGAAAAGGTTGGTTTGCATTTGGCGTCCTATGCCCGCGCACACCAAAGGCAGACAGCCGCCGACAGGGCTGGTGTGTAGGTTGGCAGCGGCATATCCGGGCAGCTGTCAAAGTCTCGAACCCCTGGGGCGCGAATCGTCTGATGTCGAACCATGACGCATGAAAGCTGTGATCAGCCGGCAGTGGGCTGTAGGCAGTGACCGGGGACAGAGGGCCATGATGTCAGACGATGAAACAAGGGATCTCTGGAATTTGAGTTCAAGCCAAAACTGTTGACCAGGAGCAACGGGCCGTGAACCGCCTGGAACCGCCTCTGCATTGACAGACACTTGATCGCCGGGAGCGTTGGGAGTTGACGCGTCGGGACAGGGCTGCCCAGGGCATTGGGGTGACCGAACCGGACCGGGCCCGGAAGAGGCGGGTAGGTGGCGGAGGTTTGGCAGTGCCGATCAGGCAAACAGCAGTCAAGAGGAGGGAGAGGATTTCATCTCGGATCGAGGCGGGCGGATGGGCGGCAAGGAATGTGGCTGGCTCGCTGGCGGATCGCAGATTATGCCAATGTTGGACAAGGGACGAGGCCTGTTGACAGGTAGGAAGGCCAGGGGAGGTAGACTACTGTTAGATGCGCAGATACACACAGCAGTCAGACTAGCAGACTGCAGTGTAGGAGGAGGTGGGGGCACGAGACCGAGTGTGCGACACGCACGAAGGGAAGTCCTGGCAGCAAGGCCCAGACCGGGGCAAGGCATGAACGAACATGGCCGAGAAGAAGAAGGGCGGGGCGTGGGCAAAGGCATGAACATGGACATGGGAGGGGTGGAAGGGAGGGGAGGGAGCACACAGCAACACCCAGGAAGAGGCGCGCACGACGGCGACTGTCTGGGGTTCAGGGCTCAAGAGAGAGGGCTGAGCTGACAGGCAAGGCGGCCCCATCGCCTAGCTGCCCCTTGGGTAACCCTTCTTAGCAGTCAACGGCGACGGGGCCGCCGTCGCCAAAGAGCCAAATCACCCAGAATCACGAGTCCAGCAGAGGCGGCAAGCGGAAGGTAGCGGCGGCGGCAGCGGCAGCGGCAGAAGAAGCAGTAGAAGCAGGCGGGCGGCACCCAGTGCCCAGCCCACCTAGCCCCGCCGATGTCAACGCTTCGGCAGTCGGAACCGTCGCACCATCAGCACGGAGTTTGGGATCGTTTTGGGAATGACAGCTTGCCCGGCAAGGTGTGCCCGTCGTTGGGGCCTGCGGTCAGACAGCGACAAGGGCAGGGCAGGGCACACGACACACGGCAGCGACGCCAAAGCAGAGGCAGACGAGGTGTCGCGCATGAAGGAGGCGACGCAGCAAGATGCCATCCGATGTCAGGTCGTCAGATCGTGCGGGATCACCGGAAGAAAGGGAGAGAGGGGGGAGGGGCCCCGCCTGGCTTGCCTGGTAACGGAGGGTTTTGGTTGGTGACGGGTTGTTATGGTTAGGGGCAGGTGTGTTATGACGATGGTTTCTGGTTGGTGTTGGCAGGATAGAATGGAAAATCAAACCTGGGGCAGGGCATGATCAGCCCAAACCGGGGGTGGCAGCTGTGGGACTCGTTCTTGGCTGGGAACTGGCGGGCCAACGGGTCAATGGGACGACAGACAGGCAGTATTGACTTTTGGCCCATGCTCCAGCAATCCATTCGCTGGTCGAGGTCGAGGTCGACATCAATTTTCAATTTCGATCGAAGCTCGGGGTCTGCATTGATCACAGGTACGTGGGTATGCGCCTTGTCTCATGGCCGTCCCCCCCCCCTCCTGCTCTCTCCTTCCTCCCCCCTGTCTGGGGTGTCCCTGCCTGCCGTGCCTTCCCTGCCCTTGCGTGCTGCCCCTTCAGCCCCCTGGCCGCTTACCCCCTGGTCCCTCGTCCCTGGCATTGTGGATCAGCCCAGGCCAGCTCTGGAGACGGTCGACCCATGCAGGAGGAGGGCAGCAGGGCAGCAGGGCAGCAGGCCAGGACTGATGGGAGGGAAGGGAGGGGGTTTCTTGAGGGCGCTGGGGGTTGCCCGCGACAGGGTCGCGACTGGAGTTCACCCGTGGCGCTGCAATGGTTCGTTCTCTGCCTGTGGTATCAGGGCAATTTGAGTTTGACTTGGGAGAGAGTCAGGAGGGCGGCAAGACCCGACAGACAGGTGGTCGATGCTTAATTCTCCGACTGCGTGCCCAGGTCGGAGGTCTGCCGTGCCGTCTACCGTCTGCCGCCCTGCCTGCCTGCCTACCTGCCTGCCCTGCCCTGCCTGCCTGTCTTCCTGCACCTCAAGTTGGCCCCCCTCATGCATCTTGCTCACCCACCCCGTCACCTGTCGAGTCCCGAACACGCTCGCGTCCGCCCCTCCACCTCCCGGTGACTCTAACCAACCCCCTGCCTGTCCTCGGAGAAAGATGCAGAGGACACGTGACGGGCACTGCGACAGGGGCAAGAGTCGAGTGTGATGAAGCATAAAGCGCAGGGCGGGGCAGGGCGGGGCAGGGCAGGACAGGGCGTCGACGGGGCGCACGAACAGCGACGGGAGGTGGACGGGCCCAACAGGCCCAACAGGCCCTTGAGCCCTTGACTCCCTACTCGCACATTTTTCGGATAAACCGGTGGCATTATTTGCTTGGTCTGATCCAAGTTTGTCCTAAAATTGGTTGATCATAACACCAGGGGTTGAAATAATGTATATGGACTGTGTGCTATCATATCATGGTTGCTCGCAAGGGCAGCACGAGCACGGTACTCCGTGGACTACCTACCATAGTACCTGCTCTGCCTGCAGCACAGTGCCAAGGACACGTTCAGGCAGGATTTGGTCTGCTCATGTACGGAGTAGACTTGCAGCACCTCTGCCTGCTTGGGCTCATCATGTCGACAAGATGGAGCCTCTGAAAAAGGGATGATGACTCGACTCGACTGGGCCGGGCTGGTCCGGGCTGGTCCAGAGTCCAGGATTCAGACATGAGGCAGTCAGTCCTCACCTCGCACGCACAGGCTGGCTGGCTGGCTGGCTGGCTGGCTGGTCGGTCCCGAACGCTCATATATCACCTCTCAAGGGTCTTGGAGGGCTGCACATGCCATGCCATGCCATGCCATGCCTGCCATGTCTGCAGCACGATGCGTTGCCCTGCATCGCAATCTATTCCAACGTTGCAGTAGGCTGCCATCCGCCATCTTACCGTCTGTACGTCTGTAAGAGTTGTGCAACCAACTGCGTAACTCCTGGGGAAATAAGTAGCACAAAGGTGGTCTCCCCAGATATTCTGTGCACACACACACACACACACCTGTGTTATAGGTCCTTGCCTGGGGTACTTAGTCAGTCTACCAACTTGACATATACGCAGACGAACGGCCTCTCCACCGGGTACAGTACCTGGCATACACACCTAGGTAGGTAGGTAGTCTAGACGGTAAATGGGCTGACCAAGAGACAAGACTGCAGCTGCAGGTCCAGTTTTTAGCATTGACCTGACAAGGCAGGCCTGCAACCCTCCCTGGGCCACCCAGGTGACAGCTGTGCCCACGAGGTCCATGGCGCACCGTGCTCTTGTTCATTGGAACCAGACAGGGGCCTACCTGCCACAGGCCCGCATGTGCCTGGGCGCGCGTATCCACCCACCCCTGTACCCCGGCACCCATGTACCTGGCTGGGCACTTACTGCGGTACCTCAGGCAGGTACTGTGTATTGAGCGAGACAACTGTTGGTGACCGCTGCCAGAACTGTCGGATGGTCAGATGGTGCGAACCTTGGACTGGTTCCAACCTACCTCAGCCGATCCAAAGCGCGGCTGTGAACGACTCCAAGTCAACAACAACAATGCATTGCGCCTACTCGTACCTGACCAGATTGAGTCGAGTCGAGTCCAGTCGAATTGAATCGAACTATTGGCCACAACTATTGGCCACCAAGAAGAAACCCAGTTTGCCCGCGGCGCACGGAGCACACAAATCAAACTCCCATCTCCACCGTGACAATCTCCATGCCGCCCATCTCATGTCACAGCCACCTCCCCCGACCATCGACTGGCTCACCTCGCCGTCAGGTTCGAGGCCATGCCAGAGCTTTGTTGATGCCCGCCCAGCCTGCTGCCAGTAACAGTACAGTAGTCACTGCTCGTGATTTGCCCGGCCCCACCCGTACATGAGCGCGCCTTGGCCAGCCCGTCCAACCGCCGGCCCCGCGGCCGAGCTATACTTGTCGCCCATATAGGTGGGCCACCAAGCTCATGTCGAACCAGCCTTGACCGGTGCGCTGCACCCCGTCGCCCCATCCACCCAGGTCAAGCCTGAGCCCGCGGAGGACGAGGTTGGGCTGGGCCATCACGGCCAGGAGTCGTGCCCATACCGGTTTTCTTGCACAATCGATGACTCTCGGGCGCCTCTCTCTCGGAACAAAACACCAACAAGGCCTCTCTCCGCAATGCCTTCGTCGTGCGTTCCCCAGTGTGCCCACTCACCAGTCGGTGTGGGGCCGGACCATTCCGTCTCTCGTATCATTCTTGCTCTACCAAGATTCCGCGCCTCAAAACCCATCAAATGCAGACGGGCAGCAAACAAGAATGCCCTTCTCTCTCGGCCGTGGACCCCCTTCTGGCAGCTTCGTGGGCCACAAACCTGACGAAACGGGGCTGTAGGGGTTGAAACATCTCCTCCCAAGCCCCCTTCAAGGAGGCTCAGAAGCCAAAAACGGCACTGCCTCCCCACTTTTATATCAATCCTGCAGGGCAATCTATCTTTTGACAGATTTGACAGCTAACTGACAGGCATTGTTGTCTTCCAGGCATCATGCTCCGTGGTAATGCAATCCGGAAAAATCGCCGCGAGCCATCCCTCGTCGCCTTTAGGTCCGGTAGGGGCCTTTACCCCTGTCTCTTACTTGCCCGCCGTGGGTTTGCGCGCCAGGCTGGTCCCGCAGCAGCAGGGCAGATTCAGCGGCATCACTACTCTCTTCGGCTACTGCAATGACCGAGAGTCTCTCCCGGCCCCAGTATGGTGAAGGAGGCGTCTCCGGTGTTGGCAGCCAAGACTACTATTGAGTCCTACCTGGCTTGTGAGATGACTCAGACTGAAGCTGTCGCCGCTGGTGTGGAGCCCTCCCGATGTTTGGGTATCTATCCTTGAACCAGCAACCCGTAGCCCCATGAGCAGCAGACGTGCTGAGGCACAGTTCTCGAGATGCTTAGCTAGTTACCGATCAACACGACGCACCCGAGCATCTTCTTCCCTTCACCAGTCCTGTAGAATGCGCCCGTGTGTTCGGCAGGGCGGGCCTCGGAGACAGCAAGAGGTAATGCGGGCCTGGCGGTTGGCCATCAACTGAAGCGGGGCTAAGAGTTAGCCGTTGCACAACAGAGCCTTCATAATCTGCACAGCGGTGCCAGTAATGCTCACGACACAACTCTGGATTGATCCGCTGCCAGCGGAAGTTTCGACAACCGATGGCAAAGATCCTGTCAGTCTAAGCTACTCCGGCACCAAGCCAGATGAAATGACACACGCAACAGCTACCATATACCCTGCCTGCACCATGCTATTTGTGTCCGCGTCCGGCTCGAGCTCTGCACTACAGGTCGGCAGTCGAGATCTCTCGTGATGGGCGCGGTGCTAGCTCCACTGGAACAAGAGGTGGCATTTCTAAATTTCACGCGTGGCGAATACTACCGTGGCAGACGATGCTTAGGCACCAAGGAGACTATTATGACCACAAGCACGGGGGTCTCTCCGGTCTGGCGCACACTGAGACTTGTGATCCCGGCGGCGACGACAACGATGGCGGCAACAAGCAAAGTGGGGGAAGAGAATCGCGACTGGGCCCCCAAATAAGAAAGGATGAAGAGGACGAAAACCAAAGCAAAACCGCCAGAGGAAGACCAGACGAGGCGAGATGGCGAGCTGGGATTGGTTGGCGTAGCCCTGGCATTGCTCACCTCAGCCCGGGCGGCCTATCTTGTCGGGACCATCCTCGTTCACCTCTGCTAGCTTCGATCTTGTACCGGCGCCGTTGGAGCTAAGGATGTAACCCCCACGATCTAATCCGGGTAGGACGTGTCGCGATGATACTCTTGATCTCTTGATCTCTGCCGTGCAGATATCAGACGACTCTACCTCTGGGCTTTGTTGAGCGGTCTTGGTCTCGGTACCGCGGACATGTGTTGAAGGCATTCACCCCCTGAGAGCTTTCCCCATGCCTGTGCTGCAAGTCATTGGCAAGGTGTTGTCTGCCAAATGTCTTTGTCAAGTGCAAGCAGGTGCTGGCCCAGATGCGCCAAGGACTAAGATTAGCCCGGACGCCAGTTCCGCCGTGCCGCACGTATGGATTTCATATGAATCTCCTCGACCTTGAAGGCATGAGTCCGCTCGACGCCCTCTCATAGTCTAACCCACGTGCCGTCCGTCACACAAAAGCAGTCGATTGCTGGCAGTAGTGGGGTGGCACCCCATTGTGTCTCGTGGGCCAGGAATGACGCCCTGTGAGCATCCCCACATCGTCCAGGCACGAGCCTGCGAGGAACCCACTCGGAGCTTGAAATTCATGCGGAACGTACAAAAGTAAATCCCGACGAGGCAAGAAGACTAGAGCAGCGCGCAACGGGGACTACCACAACACGATGACCAGGAAAGGAAGGAATCCAGCGACGGCGCAGAACGCCGCACGCTTCCAATCGGTCAGGCTAGGAACGTCTCGGACCGTGATTTTCCAGTCTAGCATGCCTGTTGGGCTTCCGGGCCCACCAAGTCAGTGCTGAACGTACGCTGTCAATGCTAACAGGACTTCCTTGAACGGTTTTGAGGCCAAGCCGAAGCCGGGTACCCAAGAACCGAAAAGCCATCACAGGGTCTTCTGCTTCTTCCCGAGCGCATAGCACGAGCAGCATTGAACCCGGCTCGAGGGATTGTGAGATCAGCGAGGGAGATCCATGGCGGCCTCTCGACCCGGAATGGGCAGAGCCTCCCGGATACAGAGCGAGACCTGAGCACGTCCACGAGCATTGCCATGTACTTTAGCACCTTTGCTAGGTACCGACCCGCACAATATGGCATCCACGCGGAAGATCCCAAACCCTGGTTCAAGCTTGGCCCAAAACCACCCTCGGGGCCCCCTCGGGCTAACACAGCCTGCAGCACATCTTTGCCCACCTACCACCCATCACCACACACACCTCGTTTCTAGTCCGAGACCCCCCCCCATTTTACCCGTGTTTTCAAATCTTTATCAGAAATGACGAAGACGTCCCCTGTCTCACCACCGAGCGCACCACCCATGCTTTTGTCAGCGCTCTACACAGTAGCAGCTCTGTTTCTCTCGTCTTTCGCGCGTCATGTCCGCCCACTCATACGGTGGGAACGCTATAACCTACCCACAGGCCCTGGCTTTCGCAGTCATGCCAGGCTGCAAGATGAGCAGGGCCAGCGCAAGACGCTGGCCGCTTCTGGCGTCGGCGGTGGATACAAGGAGGCTTTCCCGCTATGTTCGGGGCGTTTGAACCGGCTCGGCCTTGCAGGCCATGCAAACGGGCAACCAAGAGCACGGAAGCTCCCCCACCAGTATGCGGGCCACTGCATGGGAAAGGTAGCCTCAGCTTAGCCTTCGGCAACTCCTCCTCGACCGGGTCAGCTTTGAACCCGCGGGACCTGGTCTCCGAGAGCCTCAGCGAGTTCTCTACGCCCGCATAAGGAAGCTGGCGCTGAAGGAGAAGCTGTCTCATCATGAACGTGCCGCACTGTCGTGCTTCAGCAGCTGTGAGAGCTCTGGCGGAAGAAAGTCGTCCCAGTGGAGCACCCAAGCCAGACAGCATAGGCAGGAAACGCCGACTGCTGGCTCGTCCGCAGATCTGGGGGGGGGGGGGCATGGGGGATTTCGGCGAGGTACCTGACTGAGCGTACAAGAAGCTTGAAACCTCATGGCTCAATCTTGTCGAAGACAAGGGTCGGGGGTAACATGGATTAAGGCTATGGACCGGGGAGGTGAAGCTCTGCAGTCCATGTGTCTCCAGCCCCCCACAACGTGGGCCTGTGTCAACGCTTTGAATACAAGTCTCCACCTAGATGCTCCCCCTGTCCGCTATAGCAACTACTCCTTTATCCCTGCTGCCCTGCTTCCTCGAAGGTGCACTACGTACCTCTTGGTGCAAGAGCAGGACATCGTCGGCCGTGAAATTCAGGGCCTGGCCCCGAATGATCTTCGTTGACGATCATATCGAAGCTCCCCTGCATGACTTAATACTGTCTCTTCCATCCTCGACAGCTCGAAAACTTCCATCACTTCTGTATCAACATCACGACGAGTACGCCGCCATCTCAGACCGGCCCAAGGACTGATGTCACCCGTCAATGCCGCGCCCAATATCATGCTGACCATCCTATAACACCTATCTTTTAATCTCCCTGGACGCTTTCCTTCTCCCTCACACCCGGGAAACGCAAACCACAGAACCATACAACTTGCCAGCTTGAGGTGATATCAGCTCTTCGCGCCTTGGATCGTCGATCCATTCAAGCATACCCGACGCGACCTTGACAAGCCTATTGTCACCTCTGTCCAGGCCAGAAGCGACCCTGATCCAGCTGTGACGTTTCCGCAAGATCTGACCAGACCTCCCCGGCCGGCCACGACTTCTTCGCCTTCAACCACGACGACTTTGCACAACAAGACTGCTCAATCCTATCACTGTGCTCGCACGTCCGACGGCCATATCGAGGTCGGGCACCACTGTAGCGAGATCCAAGCCGCCTACACTGGACTGAATCCCTCGTTGCCCATCCGCGCCGAAAACCCACTCCCACACGGGACCAATAACCTCTGCTACCACTGCATTTATGAACCATCGTTCTCGACTGTGTGGCGCAACAGACCCTCTTACTCCCACTGAGGCCCGTGGGTGAGCCAAAAGTGTCCTCTTTGGCCAGCACCCATCTTATCAAATCTCTCACCTCCAAGGGTGATCCGTTCAAGTTATCGTATCTTCCTCGGGAGAGTACTCGACGTCTTGGACTAAACCTTGTCTTGACCAAAATCAAGTCACAATATCGCCTGGAACGACGAGGGAGCAGTGGTCAGTTTGACTGAAATAGCAACACACCTCGGTTTCGCTGTACCGCAAGGTCTGGGGATTGTCCAGGAGCACACCTTCTCCGCCCCATCCTGACAGCATTCAGCCATTGGCTCTTGCGCAAGGTACCGCTGCGCAATTTGAGCTTGGTACCCTCTAGTCAGCGGGTACCCCTTCTGAATCTCAACAAGTCTGGGTTCCCTTCCGCTGCTCGAGTCCTGGCATCTGCCAGAGTTATAGCGTCGAGCCGGCTTGCTCTCCCATTACCCTTCATCCCCGCTGGTTCCCAGGCGAAGCCCACCTCGCGATCCAACCCAGCCCGGAGCAGATTCAATCTCTTCGAGTGCTAGCGTGGGCAGACACCCATCCCCTTGCAGTCTCAGTACTTTGGTACAACCACCCTGCACTCGACTCGCCCTGTCCACGTCAACCGTTGTTCGGAGCAGATCTAACATATCTACGAGCACTACCCTCTCCGCTTCTGTATCACGATCTCTGGGTAGATCTGTCCACCTACGCTGCCGAAACCATCCCAACCGGCACCACCAATTTGGATCCAAATTTGCTCGTTGCAACTGCGGTCATTTCCCGAATCAACTGTGGATACTATATGCGCCGGTATTCGAAGATTATCGAGAGCCTGTAGTGACCTCGCACCGACGCGTGTCACGGATCGCCTTTCCCCAAAGTTTCATTGCGCCCATCATTGGAATCATCACAGTGTTGTCCCCAGGGAAGGTTCACACCTGTTCAAGAGTTGGCTCTCGGTGAACACCACGAAGACCATTCAACAACCCTTGACTATTGTAGTGGAGGACCTCTTCTTCTCCCAAGTCTTCTACGAGGCTTCTTTGGATGGACTTTGCGATCTCAAAGTTTCCGCGTCTCCCGCACCAGCACAACCGCCTGCAATTTCGACGACAAAAACAGATTGTCGATAGTCACATCAGGTGCACAGAAACCGCGGAGCGCTCTAGTCCAGCTGTTCGGAAATATTCGACCTGGGCTTGACATTTACGTCTTTCTCAGATCACTGGCGCAACTGTTATTGAACGCCAGGCGACCGCTGAGGTGGACGTGTACCCGGGGTTCCTCGAGCGACACCTACCCACGAAAGTCCACAACAAAGACGCAGTTTCCTCTCCTACGTCGTACCAATTTTTATTTGAAGGTTCGTCTATATTTCTTCTTTTCCTTTGCTGTGGGTTGCTGTCGCTGTCCAGAGGGTGGCCATTTGCCCTTCGTGGCACTCTTTACAAAGCTGGCGCCGTGAGGATTGAAGTTTGTACATGAGACAGGACGATCCTACCATCTGTTACCAATCACAATCCTTGGACGTGAACTTTCGGCCTGTGAGGGAACCATTGAATGGAAATAATTAGAGTGCTAACTTGGGTTGCGACAGTTCACACCAGTGCAAAGTTTTGATCGCAAGTAACAATTAGTCGTTATTTGAACACGGATTCGCGCTCAGGATCAATTGGGGCGAGGCCATCAAGACTGACATAGGCAACGCGATTCGAATCGAGCGACATACGAGCGAAGCATCTGTTACTGTACGCGGACTAAGAAGCAGCGATGTCTGCTTACGACTTTGGCGGAAACCCGCAATGGGGACCGTTGTATTCGTTGGGAGGATCTTCTCAAAACCTCCTACCTCACGTTTCCCATGCTCCCCAATCGATGGCGTCGTCCTGGGATCATAGCTCTCCATACCGATTGACAATGAAGCAACAGCCAGAGAGAGCAAAGGCGGCCAATGCGAAGGACAAAGACCGAAAACCGGTTGACCCTCCTCCAGTCTTGCAACTTGATGTGGACCCGAACCAAGATCCGTTGCAGGTTTACATCACCTCTCCTTACCTGTTTGTTCAAACGTTCCTGATAGGGGCCGCTGAATCCGACCCGGATCCAGACCTGAACGCGCTCACTGGAAATACTTGCACGAGCGGACACGTTGTCAAGGACGACCGGGGTGTACATAACATGATGTTTTGTCTGAACGACATTTCTATCAAAAAGGAAGGCACTTACAGATTGAAATTCTGTCTTTTCAAGCTAAACACAACGACGGGCGACGTGGAGAACCTTACTTCTATTTGTTCGGAACCTTTCACCACGTACAGCGGAAGGCATTTCCCCGGAATGTCAGAGTCAACGTCAATGACGAGGCTGTTGGTTGATGCTGGAGTCCGCCTTCGTCTTCGAAAGGAGTCGAAGGCGATGAGCACCAAGAAGAAGAACAACGCATTCGCACACATGATGAGCCGCAGGGGCCGTGACGAGGACGAGGACAGGCCTGGAAAACGTGTACGATCCGAGACCGGCGACGACAAGCCAATGAACTACTCGAAACATGGCAGTTTCTCCCAGGCGCATTCATTCGCGACGCATTCGACTCCTTCTTCCTCGATGTCCCACTACCCAGGCGGGTTCCACGCGGTCACTTCGTCTCCGAGCCAGAATATCTCCCCGATGAGTTCTATGCCGACGGGGTACAATCAAGGAATACATTCGGCTTCGCCAATGCTGAGCCTTGATACACACGTCAATCACTACCACAACAGCCCAACTTCGACCGGATCGAGCTATCATTCTCCAGCACGGCAATCTCCGACGACCGGATATCAGCTGCAGGCGACAGTGGCGTCTTCCCAAGGCCTCGTGGCGACGAGTCCACTGGCTCAGTACAGCAGTAGCCACACGACGCAGCCTCCAATACTACCGCCAGTCGATATGATGAACCCGCACGCAGGCTCTTCTCCGGACTTGAACTACACGACATCGGCGAATTACGGCGGAGGGTATCTTCCTTCGTCGCAATCGAGACCTCTGCCTTCGATGCAGCAGAGGTCAACAAGTTGGGGCTCAAGCATGCCAATGCGGATGAACGCGCCGATGCTACAGAACGGGCAGTCGCTACCATCCGTTAGTGGGCCATACGGCGAAGGAAGCATGTTCGAGCAATACAGCTACGGGCCAAGGGATGGCCATTGATTGATGACTCGACAATTGGGACGGGCACGACGCCTTTTCCCCAACACGGCGAAAAGAATGGTTAACGATAACCGAGGACGACTGGCGATACTCAACGGCGCCTATAATCAACCTTGATGCACTAATGAAGGCGGCCGTTTTCAGTTCTAGCATCTTGGGCTGTCCCGCTGGTGGAGATCCAACGGGATGCTGCGTTTGACGCATACTACCTTTTATTAAACCCACGTGTTTCCTAGCTACTACAACTCATCGAGCATTTCCGGGCGGGCAAAAAGAGATCCTTAGGCGGAGGAGACGCGCCGTTTCATGAAACAACAGGAAATTTCCCAAGATACCCCCATACCCCTTGATAGCATTTCTCTCAGGGTTTTTCATTTGTGCATCTCTTGCGGGCATCATTGTTTGGAGTTCTTTGGACTGTGGATGCCTCACTCGGAACATTGTCTACTTAGTTAACTACCCCAACCCGGGCCCCCTATTTCCTTCACGCCTCACTAGCACCCAAAATCCCATACTGTGTATCCATTACAGAACAAATGGCAATACTGTTGCATGTTCACCATGAGTTTGCATCCTGGATGCCCAACCCCCCCCCCCTCTCGGGTCTCTTTCCTGGGTAGTGATGTGACGTTTCGTATGCTAGTTGGAAGTCCCTAAAGGTTAGGTCTCGGCAGTAATTGTATTCTTACAATAGGCCGAGGCGTAAGCATGTGAGCAGACCATCACGCCGTGCTGGTACGGCAGCCCACTCTACCTCCCCCAGCGCCATCGTCTTATCCGCCTCGACGGTAATAAGCGTTACCGTAGTGTTAGTATATACGTCCGCAATATCGCCGCTATTAGACTATGCGTATAGCCCGTATAACGCCGTACGTACGGCGCTGAATGAGAAGGACTTGTCTATCTCGGCCGTTGTTGTATAGTAATAGTTGGCTCCCTGCACCAGCGGCCGGATCGACATATCCGTATCGCCTAGGAAGACTAAGGCGCCCGAGGCTGGGTGTCTCTCGTATAGCCGGAGGGTGCCTATAATCTCGCCGCGGCTATAGTATGGTATGCCCGGCAGCTAGCTGTAGGGGAGCTTCTCAAGTTTCTGTTTACGGTGTTCGGCAATGTTTTCTACGGAGCTATTGTTCTGTGATTCTTGTGGTTAGAGTTGGCCGTTTGTGGGCATTGCCCCAAGCAATTCCAAGGTGCACTCTCAAGGTACCAGAATCTTAGACAGTGTGAGCAGCGATCCACATCCCACCTCGGCCGCACTTGCATTCATTTCTTGTTGGGCCGGAGCCAACAAGTTGCCAAGCCAGGTGTTGGAGTCGGATTTCATGCATTTGTGTACTTTCTGACGGGGAAGTTGGCCGAAGGGGGCAAGCAAGTGTCTCGCACCCTGCACAAGCAGAAGGGCTGACATTTGGGCAGGATTCAAGCTGCATGCAATTGTGCCACCCTTCCTGATTGTGTTCCGCGCCACAATGAAATGAGTAGCACGACCGCCAAGTCCAGGCAATTATCACGCATTTAATTCTTACTGCCTGCTCCAATTCGCCAGTATTCACGGATTCCAGTTCCAAGATCACCCTCATTTTTCCTTTGCAAAACTTGTACTGGCTCTCCAGGTATACCCCGGGGTTCACATATGAGCTTTTCGTGCAGCCTGAGCGATGCAAAGGCCCAAATGACAAAGAACGGCGACATTCGTAAGTATCTGCCGGACTTATGTGCCGGACTTTGCGCAAAGCTCCGACCAGGAAGACTACCAACACACCATGCATGCCAGAAACCAACTCGATCCACCCAGAAATATATATCAGCGTCGTTTCTGTGATCAAAATTTTGGGGGCCTCAGCCCTGCGGATCCATGAGCTAGCTTATTAAACAAGAATCGATCACCAACACTATGAATTTCACCAAGAATGCCACTAGGTCATTATTCGAGGCGGCCAGCGCCTCCTGGGTGTTTTGGTCCGTGGCTGTCGCATCGGCTGTCGCTTTTTTACTGTCTTTTTCACAGTTCTGGACAGGAAGAGGGCCCAAGGCGCTGCGTGACCCCATCCCGCACGTGTATAATACCGTACCCCATAGACCTTCCATTACCCCTACCTTCTAACCACGTATATTTTAACCATACTACATAAAAAAAACCTTTTTAAATAGCTATAACTTAATTAATTTTAGTAATATATACTTAGTAGCTATATAAAAATAATTATAAGAAGTTATTTAATTAAATAGTTTAGCTAAATATTAAATTTTATACCCGTTATATATTATAATCTTTTTTAAGATTTTTAGCTTAGATATATTTTTATTATTTTTTTTTTCTTTAGTTTTAATTTTAATTATAATTATTTTATAGTATTTTTAAGGCTATAGTTTTTTTTAAGTATCTTTATAATAAAATTCTTTTATCCTATTTTAAATATAATTATAAACTCTATATTAAGATTAGGTATAGCTTTATAGTATTTTATTTTTTTTAAACCTTTTTTTTAATTTTAAGGCCCCTATTTTCTTATTTAAGGAGTATAACTTAAAATTATAGACTATTAATTTTATTTATAATTTATTTAGCTTTATATTTAGCCTTATAATTATTTTTAGGGATTAGTAGTATTATATAGTTTTTTATAATACCCTTTTTTTTTTAAATACTTTATTACTAATTTTATTAATAATATTTTCTTAAATTAGCTTTTCTAGCTTATTTAGGATATTTAATTCTAGATTTGGATATATTTTTAGATATTATAGGGCCTTTTTTTATAATATTAGGTATATTTCTATATATTTAAATATATTCTTAATAATTTTCTTAATTATAGCTTTTTAAGTTTTAAGGAGGTATTTAATAAAGTTAATTTTACTTATGGGAGTTAAATTAATATAATTAAAAAGCTTTTTAATTTTATTATTAAATATTCCTTTAAGTATACTAAAGATATTATTATTAAAAAGCTAAAGCTTATAAAAAGTATATATAGGTAGTTATAATAGATTAATATTATGCTTATAGTATATAGTTATAAACTTAATATTTTAGTAATTATTATAGTTATTAAGTATTAAAAGAATAGTCTGGGATTTATTATCTTACCTAATTTTATTTATTATAAGTAGGAAGATATTATAGAATTATTTAATAGTAATTTTATTACTTATTTAGCTATTTAAAAAAAACTTAAAGCCTTATTTTAGGAGTATTATTTTTTTAAATTTTTTTATAAACTATTATTATTAAAAGCTTAAGCCTTTAAAAATAAGCTTAGGAGGTAAATAATAGCCTATAGTAATTATGGAATTAATTATTATAATTATTACTTAAGTAGTATTTTTTTTTATAATAATAGATTACTTTTTAGTACTTTTTAGTATAAATTTATTATAGGTTATAAATATAGTTAATTAAAAATAGTTCTCTTAAGTAAATAGATAATAAATAAATATATTATTACTTTTTATAATATCTTTTTTATTTATATTAATTATTAAGTTATCTATAACT